>JALCCG010000111.1:0-64830 GCA_023212695.1 Sporisorium sorghi | reverse complement strand
CGTCCTGCTGGGAGGGGGGGCGGGGGGCGGCGCGTCGTCTCCTCCGGCCCCGCCCGGCCCGGCCGCCGGCGGGGCACGGCGCCCGCCCCCCCCCCCCCCCCCCCCCCCCCCCCCGAACGCACTGTGGGGTTTGACACCGGTGGTGAGGGTAAAGCAAGGTGATGCTTTGACTCGCGCGAGAGCATATTTTGCACGTGATGTGAGATCGTGTCAGATCGGGCAATTTTGGGCAGAAGCAGCGGCTGCTCAAGAAGAAATCGGAAAAATGAGAAAAAGTTGCTTCTCTCAGCTCGTCACCATCTCCATCACCTTTGCGACAAGCTGGCTCTTTTGCAACATCACCAGCCAACATCCGCCAAGATGATCAGCGCTCCCGCTCGCACTGCCTTCCGGGGTGCGGCCTCCGTCGCCTCGAGGATCGCAGCTGCAGCCAGGCCACTCGCTCGTACCGCCATGATCGCCTCCAACAGCTCTGCCACTCCTACACAGTCCAGCAGGTCTTTCGCCGTCTCTGCCGCCTCCCGCCAGGCCGTCGAGACCTCCATCCCCACCTCTTCTGCTGATGCTGCCGCTGATATCGATGCTGCTGCCGAGGTCGATACCGCCGACATCGATGCCATCAACCACGCTGATTCCCTCAACCTCCCAACCTCGGGCAGGAAAGTCCGCGGCAAGCCCACCACCGACGCCGACAAAGCCAAGCTGCTTCTCAAATGGGGCTGGTTCGAGCCCAACGCACCCGAATTCCGAGAGCTGTTCAGAGCGTTCCGCAAAGGCTCCCCCTTCCCAGAATGGCTTCGACGCACCTACGAAGACGTCAAGAGCTTCCGCTCGGCTCGTGCGCGTCTGTGGGTGCCTACTGTCGAAGAGATCCGCGCACTCGCCGGCTCGAAAGCTACCGTGAAACACCCGCAAGAATGGGTCGAGGAGCAGATCGAGGCGTATCGCAACCAGCTCGAGGCTGCCGACAAGAAGGTCAGCGGTGCGCGAAAGAATCGCCCCGAGTACATCTCGCAGGTGAAGCTGTGGGATATGATGGATTACGAGCAGCAGGTGGATTTTGCGCTGCGTGCGCTGTGGAAGAGCATGTCGGGCGAGCAGCGTGCAGGTGCTTTGCTGCGCACGAGGTTCGAGAGCATTCGCAAGCTTGGGTGGAGGCAGGGCTATTCGTCGGGCTACCCGCGACCCGTTGAAGCTCAAGGCTCGCACCTGCCTGCCAAGCTCGGCGCCAAGGGAGGCGAGGGCTGGGCGGCGTTCCGCGAGCTGCAGCAGGCCGAAGACAAAGAAGCGTGGGCGGTATGGCAGCAGCTGTCGCCCGAAGAGCGCGTCGCTGAAGAGAAGGCCGCCTGGAAGCTGCGCGACCGCTCGCAAGTCTACCTGGACGACAGCGAGGACTCGCTGATCCTCGGCTCGCCCTCGCCCTCGCCGCGCTGGTACGCCGTGCCCGAGCGCGCGGGCGAACTCACCTTCCTGCCCAACACGATCATCAAGCTCGTCAAAAACCACACGCCCGAGGGGCAGGAGTACGACGCGTTCAAAGCCACGTTCCGCGTGCCGCTGTCGATGCACAAGCACGCACTCCGCTCGTACCTGCTCGCGATCTACGGTCTCAAGACCACGTGGGCGCGCTCGTCGATCTACCGCTCGCCCGTCACGCGCGACAACCGCACGGGCAAGGTGGTCTCCGGTCGCGGTCGAACGTATAAGAAGGTGGAAGTGGGCCTGCTGGAGCCGTTCCTGTTCCCCGAAGTGTCGCCCGAGTTCCAGAAGCAGCACCTGCTGACTTCGGAGCTGGACTACGAGCGCAGCCGTGTCTACCTCAAGATGACAAAGACGACGCGCTGGAGGGGCAAGAAGAGCACGGAGCAGTACGACCAGGAGATTGCCAACCGCGATCGTGCGAGTTACCATAAGCTGGATCCGCTCGCGTCCGAAGGGATCGTGGGCGACGCCAAGGCGGATGCGGAGAAGTTCCCCAGGTTTATGGTCAAGACCAAGGGTCTGCCGTCGGCCAAGCATGGCAAGATCTTGGAGATGCTGGGCAAGGAGAGGAAGGAGAAGGAGGCGCGGGTGAATGCGCTCATCGAGCAGTTCAGGCGCGATGCTGCGGCGGGTGAGGCCGGGTCTTCCGAGGCGGCTTGGCAGTAGAGAGTCGGTTCATGAAAAGATGCATCTGCCAAGGTGCTCTCAAAATGTCCAAATTGTACTTCACACGGTGTCGAGGTGTCTGTGTGCGATGAATGATGTCTGTCGATTGCGATGAAGAGAAACCAAGCAGTGAAGACGGTCGACCGAGCGCCTTGGCTCTACACCACCCCCAACGCCCGCAACTGCCCCACGGCATCCCGCACAACCTCCTCCGTACTCATCCCCCTCTCCACTTTCACCACCACCACGTCCGGCTCCGTTTGCGGGTCCGGAACCTGCAACGTGTCCAACTGCGAGTAGAGCATGTCGAGTTTCATAAAGTGGCCTTTGCGGTTCGTCATGCGTTCCTCGAGGAGGGGTTTGGAGAGGTCGAGGTAGATGTGCACCACTCTCAGGTCTTGCGGCTGCGACTCTGCGGATTCTGGTTCTACGGCTGCGGGGTCGTTGAGCGAGGGGAGGGTGCCGCGGAGCAGGCGGCGGTAGACGAGCTTGAGCGCCGAGCACGCGATCACTGCCAGCCGAGTATCCCCCTCCTTGATAGCACCTTGTGACGCGTCGGCCTCTTGCGCAGCCGCAGCGGCGTGGTCGAGCGGCGTGGTCTGCGCGTGCGACGTCTCGTACACCTCGGCGAGCGCGCGCGTGCTGCTCTCTCCAGCGTCCAATCGAGGCTGGAGTTGGGTGGTGGCGAGGCGCAAACCGGTGGTGCGGATCGTGTGCAGCCACGGCTCCCGATCCGCGTCGTCGAGCGGTTGCCCGCGCGACATCTTGGCTACGTTAGAGGCAGGGTGCAGATCGTCCCCGTCGACAAAGGGGCAGTGGAGTGCAGAGGAGAGGGCGCTGCCGACGGTGGATTTGCCCGAGCCAGAGGTGCCCATCACGATCAGCAGCGTTGGCGTTTTACTACCCGACATGGTTCGATTCCTAGTTTCCGGGATAGGCAGCGGAGAGAGGCGGTGAGGAAGATGGTGGAAGAAGAGTAGGATGATGAAAGTAATCGATGCCGGATGGTGTTGAGGTGTGTGAGACAGCGGTTTTGGAAGAGTCGGTCGGACGAGGTGGGGAAAACAAGCATGTTTGGGAAAAATTCATCGCTCCGCAGGAAGAGAAACGCCGGTCCGGTCGCTCCGCACGCCTGCCATTTTGCCCCCCCCCCCATCAGGACACGCGACCTACGGCATACTCACACCTCGTCCTCCCCCAGCGTATATCACGTCTGTACAACCAGCTACGACTCCGCTGGACACATTCTCCCTATCACAAAGCCCTCATAGCACAAACGTTCTAAGCGGGAAGGGTATCACAATTGCATTTTTCGCTGTTGCTAGATGCAGTCACTCAAGCATCACCACCATCATCATCGCTGACCATTCCACTCTGCCGGCCACCCGTCTCGACATGCTCATCCACACTATGATGCCCCACCCCGCACTTTGCCAGACTGGGCGCCAGCACTCTCGCGAGCGCCTTGGCCTGCGCATACAGTGCGGACCACACTTTGGCCTCCCTAGCCTCCTGATCCGCGTCCGCGCTCGAGGTCTGGCTGGGCGGGTTGGGTGGTGCAGCCACATCTCCTTCTCCTCCAGCAGCAGCGGCGGTGGTGGGTGTGCTGGAAGCAGTGGCGTGTGGCCCACTGTTGAGGGGGAAGTGCTCGGACACCGGCGAGCGGGACGTCGTGGGTGTCGTGTCTGAGCGCGTCGATGTCGGGGTGGTGACTCCCGAGCGCAGCCTTGAGCGAGCCGTGTTGGTCGCGGACAGCGTGGCAGTCGACGAGGCGAGAGCTGGGCTGAGTGTGTTGCTGTTGCTTCCAGAAACATTCTGCGTGGTTGCTGTAGCCTTGACTGTTGCAGAGTCGGAAGCAGCGTTGAGCGTGAGCAGCATAAACGGCCTGCGGTGATCCGCGAAGCTCGGTGCATCATGGTGCGATTCGTCCGCCGCGAGCTCGCTCCTCGATGAGCTAGATGTGGGCGCAGAGGGCACAATAGGCATGACCAGGATCCTCCCCAGATCGCTCTCCAGCAGCAGCGGCACCAACTCCTTGCTCAAAGCCTTCTCGCCCGCCGCGCTCGTCATCCCCGTCACCGCGTGTTTGGCTACAGAAACACTCGTTCCCGGCATGACCACACCCTCGCTTCGACCCTTAACCCTACTCCCCTCCGTAGCTTGCCGCCACAAAGTCACGGCGATCGCCGACAAACACGCAGCGCGCTCGTCCAGCGTGAGCGGCGCCGGCCGCCCATTCGCCACGTGCGCAGGAGGCGGAGGCGCCGTCCCCGCCGCAGCTGCCGTACTCGCCAGGATGGACGCAACGGCAGATCGACTCGTAGGAGGGGTATCTACCAGCCTCGTTGCGGCCGCATACAGCTCGGACGACTCGACGAGCGTCAGCAGCGCCGTGTGTGGACGCACCGAGGCAGTAGCAGTAGCATCGTCGGCGGCGTCGGCGCGATCGTTGTCGTTGATCAACTGCGAGAGCAGCGCCGTGATGGCAGCCGGTTGAAGCATTGCAGAAAAAGGCGCGCCACACGCTGAATGCGCTGTGAAAAGGTGTTGTGTGTCGTGTGGGCTTTTGAGGATGATAGCAGTTCGGCGACAAGGAACAGCGGCTTGGAAGGCTCAAAGCAAGAGCGGAACTGACTCTCTTTTCTCGGAAGTCGGCTCGAGCATAGCGGGACTGCCAAAAAAATAAATAAATAATAATAATAATAATCCAGAAAATCATCTCGAATTTTGGTCGTCGCTTTTTGGTGGGGTCGTGCGTTGTGCTTCACCCGTTGGGCCAAAAAATGTGGAGTAATTAAAAAAAAAAAAAATCAAAAATCAAAAATCAAAAAATCAAAAATCGACCGGGATTTTCTCGCGTGAAATTGTTGGGTCAGCAGTCCGACTCTCTTTTCTCGAAAATCATGCATTTTTTTGAGCTTGAATTTTGATTTTCGACGTGATTTTCCCATCTTTTTACCCGCGGCTGGCAGGCTGGCAGGCAGGCAGGCAGGCCGTCGCGGTGACAAAGTGTGAGAGACTGGCTGAGGCTGCAGGGGAAAGAGAGCGACGTGCTGCTTCAGTTCACGGTAATGAAATGGGTGAACCCGTGACTGAGTGAGCGTGTGTGTGTGTGTGTGTGTTGGGCAGCGACCTGCGGGAGCCTGATTCCGACCTGTTGACGAGCTCTTTATTTTTTGGACTGGCTCGAGGTTCGAATGTCACTTGACCATCTTCTACCATCGCTCACTCCGGCACTCCCATCTCGCGAGCTCTTCCGAGCAAAGAGGCAAGGGACGATTGTTCAGTCAACTCGTCGCGGGCGCTTTCGACTTCCAAGGCATCTCAGGCTCTGGTAGGGCGATTCCCTACGCTAGGCATTCGCAACCCACGTCGCCAACAAACATCGATCAGCCAGTCATCTCCTTCATTTCACTCGATTCAACCTCCCCTCTCGAATCGGTCGTCATGGGGTGGTGATCTTCGACAACCTAAGAGTCAAAGCAACACATCGCAGGGCATTCTCTCTGTCGTCACCATCACCATAAAAGCTGAACCCGTTCGTTCACCGCCACCGCCAAGATGAACTCGATCAGCTACCTCGACTCGGTGCTCAGCCGCTCGTTTGCTCCGGCATCGGATCGGCCGTCATCACGCCCTTCGTCGTCGAGTAAGCGCTCTCACTCGCATTCGTCGCTTCCTGCAAGTCGCAGAGCCTCGAGTACGTCGCCCTCCACTCCCGCGGCAGGATCGTCGTCGTCGCTTCGCAGATGGTCGCAAGAGCATGACGAACCTTCGCGAGCGTTGTATAGCAAACACACGCTGCGCCGCACGGGCAGCATCCCTGCTAGCCTCTATCCTTCGAACCATGCACTCGATACGGACGACAGCGATTCGGACTCGCAGCAGACGCGGAGGGCCCGCTGGAGCGGGCTTTGGGGGCTTACGGGCTGGTTGGATGAGGCGATCCATCCTGGCTCTTCTCGCCACCGCTCGGGCAAGAACAGCGATTCAGAGCAGAGTTATCGACGCACCAAGCGCGTTCCGAGTCTAGACGACCTCCTGCTTTCATCCACTGCGCCTCGACGAGATGCAGCGCGTCGCATCGCGTCTTCCGGATTGTCCGGCCAGTCACACCCACGCCGTGGCCGCGATGGATCTTCCAGCAGCACCGACGAGTCGCGATCACACTCAAGACGTAGATCCAGGCGCCACTCGCGTCTTGGCCAACCAGCCTCGCTCGACGATCAGCAGCTGGACGCATGGCCGAGTCGGCAGGACAGTATGCACGCACACCAGGACCCGGAACTCATGTCAGAGAAGGAACGCGAGGACATTGTCGAGTTTGACGGTGGCGATTTCGCACCCGAAGATATGGACGCAGCGGGGCCACGAGAGAGGACGATTTCGCAGAGCAGTGCCGACAGCAGTTGGGGAGAGGGTTCTTCGGTATCCCACGAAGCTGCTAGTACGCTGGCCAGCGCTCCGGATTCTGCGTCTTTGGTAGAGGAGAATGGGGAAACCGTGCTGAATCGGCAAGTGGCCACGTCGCAGGATGAGGCCGACGAGAAAAGCGTCGACTCCGAAACCCTCCTCGAGGCGGCCAAGGGCGAGCCTGACGCGATCGAGGCTGTAGCGCAGGAAGATCCAATGTCCTCGGTAGTCGATCCGGCTGCTGCATCGGCAACACCGACAAAGGAGTCGGCATCTGCGTCAGAGATATCGGTCGATGCTGCTGACGATACACCTACAAACGTTCGCAAGAGGCAGTCTGACTCTTCGACCTCTGCCACACCCACAGCCTCGAGAAGGGCGTCGTTGCGTCGAAAGCACGCCGCTTCTCTAGGCATGGACACTTTGGTTTCATCGTCCAACTCGTCGATCGCTACGGACGACTCGGAACAGGCGGTGGACCGCAGCCTCACTCCTTCCAAGCACAGGAAGCGTCGCTCGGCTCGCTCGTCGCTCAATTCTTCCGCAAAAGCATCAGAGGCCGAGGACTCGCGGGGCGGACGGCTCACTCCACGCAACGGCACTGTCGCTCACAGCGCGGATAATGGTGGGACGTCGGCTAGACACGGCGCTGTCTCGTCCAAAAGGAAAATGTCATCGGCCAGGAGAGCGATCCGCAGAACACTTGCCGCGCTGCGAGATCTCTTGCTCGCAGTACTGCTGTGTCCGGTCAACTGCGTTCGCTACCTGCGCAGACGCCGCGCCGTCCGGGTCGAAGAAGCCGTGGAAGCGGTGTCCGCTCGAGCTCAGGTGCCTATCCTCGAGAAGAACGCCACGTCGTTTGACGAAGCCGATGCGTCCTCAACCCGACTGAAACGCCCAGCCTCGCTGCGTTTCGCCAGCAAACCCGAGCTCAAGCAGCGCGACGGCGACAAGCGCAGCAGCGCCACCGCCACGCGTCCACGCACGCCCAAGCCGGACGAAAAGGACGCCACCGGCAGCTTCGTCGACCACGAACCCGTCACCGAGGACCAGGCGGCTGCGCTGGGCACCGTGTGGCAAGCTCTGGCGTCAGGAGGGCAGAGGACGCCATCGAGACTCCTGCCGAATCCGCAGATGGTCGATCCGATGCTGGCGCACAACAGCAAGGCGGAACCGATCGATGTGGCGATGGCGGAGAAGGAGGCGGTGATGGAGGCGGAGCGGCAGTCGAGGATTGCTAAAGGGCGGGCTGCGAGGCGGGCGGCTGTGGGGGGGAAGGAGGAGTCGGATTCGCGCGCTTCGCCTGAGGCGGTGGTGCCGACGAAGGTGCCGCGCGCACCGACGAGCTCGATCATCCACCACTCGCCCAAGATCCTCGTGTTGGATTTGGACGAGACGCTGATCCACTCGACGTCGCGCTCGCCCTCGCACTACGCTTCGGCTGGCGGGGGGCGCACGACCACGTCTGGGTTCCTTGGGCTCGAGACGGCGGGCGCGTTCTTGGGGTTGCGCGCGAACGACAACCCGCGCCGCATCCGGCCGCACATGGTCGAGGTCGTCTTGGACGGGCGGTCGGTGCTGTACCACGTATACAAGCGACCCTGGACCGACTACTTTTTGCGCAAAGTCGCGTCGTGGTACACAGTCGTCGTGTTCACCGCGTCGGTGCAGGAGTACGCCGACCCGGTGATCGACTGGCTTGACCAGGGCAGGGGCTTGATCTCGGCCCGGCTGTTCAGGGAGAGCTGCAGCTTCAAGTCCGGCAGCTACGTCAAGAATCTAGCCGTGGTCGATGAGGACCTAAGCAAGGTGTGTCTTGTGGACAACAGCCCCGCGAGCTATCGGATGAATAGGGCGAATGGCATTCCGATCGAGGGGTGGACGCACGATCCGAACGATGAGGCGTTGTTGGATCTGCTGCCGATATTGGATAGTTTGCGGTTCGCGACGGACGTGAGGCATATTTTGGGGATAAGGGGGTGGTAGTGAGGTAGGGGGAGGAGAGCTGGATACTTGCGGCCGTTAATCTTATCGCAGGCGCTGGATGTCCACCTGGTTGTGTCAGTGTCACGTCAATCCTGTGCCCATACCGAATCTCACGCACGCTTCACAAATCATCACACTCTGCATCACCTCAAGCTGCAATCGCACTGCATCGAACACACCATTCCCAAGTCGAAAAGCACACACAGCACAATCGACTTCCTCCAAGAGAGCGTATGAGCGTGTGATTGAGCGTTGCCTCGGCACGACCAGCAACACCCCGGGTCCCGCTTCTCGCTTGCAGCCATCACTTTTTGAACCCAAACACGTTCTTGAGCCGCTTCTTCTCCTTACTTCGCATGCTCAGCTCGGACGTCTGGCTGGGCGAGGGGCTTGCGCTGCGGCCGTTGCCTGCTGCGCTCTCCGCCGCCAGATGCTGTGGGATGCCCGATGGCTGTTTGTGCGCCTGCACCGACCCTGCGTGCTGCTGGGGCTGCGACGGCGGCGGGGACGCATGCGTCGTCTGGAACCGGCGGTCGTACGCCGACTGGTCAACCGGCGAGATGGGCGACGCGTAGCCCGTCTGGTGGTGATGCTCGCCATTGCCCTGCTTGTTCGGATACGCGCCGTGCTGCAGCGACGCACTGCGGATCGCACTGCGATCATTCAGCGGCTTGGACAGCTTGGACGCGCCCGCCGGCAACCTCGCTTGCTCCCTCTCCCTCTCCCGCTCCTGATGATGCTGATGCGAATGCGAATGCGACGCCCCACGCGCAGCAGCATCCTTCGCCCCAGCCTTACCGAAATGCTTGAGCACATCGACAAACGACTCGGGCGTAAACGTATGCGACGAACCAATGTACACGTCCTTGCCCAGCCGCTCGCTGATCTGGTACGCACTGCGCATCTCGCTGTACGTCATTCCGCCCGCTACGAACAGCAGCACGCGCTGCCGGTTGTCGAGCCGCTCGACACCCACGTTGCTGCCCCCGCGCGCTTTCTGGTGCCATGTGGGCTTGGCGCTGCGTAGGCTGCTCGGCTGCGTCCGCCCCGCCCCGCCCGCTGCGGCTGCAGCGCTGCTGGCAGAAGATGAGGATGCACCACCCAGCCCGACTCGAGCTAACGCCGAGGTTTGGACGGGTAGCGACAGCCCGCCCGTCGCCGTCTCTGGCGGCGCATCGCGAACATACGGGAAGGTGGCCTGCTCGAGCTTGCCCGCAAAGTGATCCTCGACCATGAGCTTGACGAGCGGCTGGTACCTGCTGAGCTCGAACTCGTTCTCCCCCGGCTGTTGCTTGCGCTTACCCTTTTTGAAAAACATGTCCCAGCCGGAACTCGACGGGTCCTTGACCACCTGCGTGCCCAAATGCACCAAATTGTCGACGGCTTCCATCTCGTACCGCCCCAACCGCGCGTGCTGGAACAGGCGTTTCCGGTCTTCGTCGGGGACACCGTCGCAGTACATGATGTAGAGCGCGATGATGCGCACCTTGTCCATGTTGGACACGCTGCGGTCGTCCAGGAGCGGCACCATCTCTTCGACGAGCGTTTTGGGTTTCTGACCCTCGGGCGTGAGCCGCGTCGCACAGTTTTGCTCGACCATGGCCTGTGCGGGCAGCTTGGACTTTTCGAAGCGGTTCATGCAGTCCTGTGCCATGGTGAGATGCAACGAGAGCTTCTCCTTCATCTCCTGCATGTGCGGTAGCGAGGCGAGCATGTCGCGCATATCGTTGAGCGAAGAATTCGGGTCGGCAAAGGCGCCTTGCTCCCCTGCATGCTGCTTGAAGTCCTTGGTGAGCTTGTCGATGGCTTCGGCGATGTGCAGATGGCGGATGCCGGTCCAGACGTTATCTTCATCCGATAGGATGGCTTCCTTTTCTTCGCGCTCGCCGTCTGAGGTGTAGAAAGTGTAGTGGTACCGCGAGCCGTCCTGGATGGGAAGCAAGTCGTTGCACATGGCCTGGTAGGAAAACTCGTGTAAAAA
Source organism: Sporisorium sorghi (assembly GCA_023212695.1). Taxonomy (NCBI): domain Eukaryota; kingdom Fungi; phylum Basidiomycota; class Ustilaginomycetes; order Ustilaginales; family Ustilaginaceae; genus Sporisorium; species Sporisorium sorghi. The sequence goes on along the minus strand of JALCCG010000111.1, from coordinate 54,302 downwards.
GGGAGCGACGGTGTCCATGGATCTGTCTGTGATGAAAAGCACGCTGCGAGGCCGGCTCGACTCGGTCTTGGGCTCATTGTCGCGCACGTACTGGTCGATGGCAGCTTGAACGCGGAAGGCGAGCTTTTTAGTGAAGTGTTCGCCCACTGCAGGACCATCTGAGCCGGCGCCTGGGATGCCAGAGTCGTTGTTGTTGCCTCGCAGCCGCGCCATGCGTGCACTGCCCTGATACATGTTTGCAGCTGCGGTTTGCGATTTGACGGCATCCTTGGAAGGTTGGAGTGGGCCGAGTGGTGGATGGGATGGGTTGTAGTATCGAATCAAGGGAAACTCGTTGAGGGTGACGCAGACGTTGAGAATGGCTTGCGTGGTGAATTGAAGCTCTTGTTCGATGGCGCGCATGGCCTCCATGGGATCTGGACCGTACAGCCCTCCTACCGGCTGGAAGAGGTTGAGAAAGCTCTGGGGTGATTTGAGCGAAAAGGACTGTGCTTCGATGGGCCAAAAGTTGGTATATAGCTCGATGAGCTGTCTGAGCTTGGGTTCGGCGGGTGAAGACGTGAGCTTGTGCACGAGAGCATCCGAGAGACTGTCTACGAAAAAGATGTGTCCTGCAGCATAGGTGGGCTGTTTGCCAGGTTCCGAGGGAGCGAGGTCGCGGATGACGCGGTCGACATTTTGGCTGGTGGGAGTGAGGAGGTAGCATGCCTCGAGCGTGGATTGGGGAGCACGAGAGAGCTCGATGTTGTCGACCTGTGCTACGTTTTCCTGGAGAATGTCGTACATCTTGAGGACCGAGTTGAGGAGCTCCTTGGTGAACGAGTCGACGACGAGGACCTTCCATCTTGAGGGAGGTTGTACGGAGCGAATGGTATTGAGGTAGCGATCGCGTAGCGTGGTGACGAGTGATTTGGGCGGCATTTTGAAGGGATGCGCTCCACGAGCAAGTGCGAGCGTGGTGACAGTGATGGTGATCAGAAGAAAGGAGAGAGCGAGTGGGCGTTGGTTGTACGCGTGTGTGTGTCACAGTGTGTGTGCAACGTGCGAATGCGTGAGAAGCGGAAAGCGGCTCAACTGACAGTTAAGCGTGGGGTTCGGAATTTGGCGAGTGTGCTGTGTCGTGCTGTGCTGTGCTGGACTGGAATGGGTGTTGGTTTGAATCCGTGCATCTGCGACACTGTGCAGCAGCAGCAGCAGCAACTCGCCAGCGTCAGCCAGCAAAGCTCTCGTTGAAATCACACTGGAAATCAGTGAATTGGCCCCTGCGAAACGCAGCCGCTTTTTGGCGCCGGAAACCTCCACCTCGAGCGATATTCAAACAATGTTAGGGTCGCATTATGAACACACTCTCAAAAATTGGCGTAAACGGCCGATCGATCACTCTCAGCCAAAGCTGGCTCTCAACACGTGACTTTGGTCGGATTGGCAACTTGGAACGACGTCTGAGCGCGATTTGATTGAATTCCGCTTTCGTCTTCGTGCGCACTGTTGCTTCTCGTCTTTTTCTTCCCCCACCATCATCATCGCATCCAACCCTTATTGAACTACATCACACACACACACAGATACGAGAAAGTTCTTTCAGGCGCGCAGCGAACAACGACATCTTTGGGGAGGTTCTCTCTCTCTCTCCGCGCACACACCATGTCGTTCTTTGGCTTCGACACCTCACTCCCTGACGACAGGCGTGCCAACCGTGCCAACGCATCCTCGCAGAACGCCTTCGATCCCACGTTCGACAACGACGAGTCGCTCGATGCAAAGATCAAGGCGCTTGCTGCCGGTGCACAGGAGGACGTAGAGATCTACACTTGGGGTCAGGACGGCTACGACGGTCTCGGTGACAAGCTCGACGAGTCTGGCGACGATTTCAACGAAGACACCTTTGGCGATTTCGACGCTGGCAAGGATTTCGATTTCGGTCATGCTCCTGCTCCCGCTGCTACTGCACCTGCTCCCCAGCAGCAGCAACCCAAGAGCAAGTTCGACCCTTCCAACAAGTTTGCCGCCAGCCTTGATGACTTCCTCGTCGACCCTGTTCCTCGCTTTGGCGCTGCTCGTGGTGGTCAACAAGCTCCGCAGCAACCTCCGTCACAGCCACAGCAGCAGCAGCAGCAGCCACCTCGAGCTCAACCAAAGACGCTCGAAGAGGTCGAAGCAGAGATGCTCGCCATGCGTGCTAAGCAGCAGCAGCAACAGCAGCAACCACCCCAGCCTACTGGCGACAGGAAGCCCATGACCGTCGAGCAAGTCGAAGCTGAGCTGCGTGCTCGACGCTCTGCCGGTGCTCCGCCCACGCAGCCCGGTCAACCTCAACAGCCGCAGCAGCCCATGGGCCCCCCTCCTCCGGCCATGGCCGCCCTCATGCAGTCCCACCAACGCTCCGACTCTGCCAACGCCCAACGCCTCCCTCCCGGCATGCCTCCCATGGGCCCTGGCCCCATCCCCCCTCCTCTCGGACCCAACGCCGACCCCGCCGCCATCCAGGCCGCTCAGCAGCAAGCGCAAGCCGCCCACTTCGCCCGCATGCGCGCCCTCCTCGAGGCCATGCCCCCACTCGTCCAACAATCCATCCTCTCCCTACCCCCACCCATGCAGTTCGACTCGCTCGAAAGCGTCGCGCACAATTTCCCCAACCTGCTCGACCCTTCGCAGCGCGAGCGCGCGCCCTCGGCCGAGCAGGACGCCGTGCGCTTCATGATGGAGAAGGCGGGTGCGCAGATCGCCGAGTTCGAGCGCGTCGAGGCCAAGCGCAAGCGCAGGATGGACAAGATCAACGCCATGGCCAAGTACAACGGGCTCATGTCTGGATCGGATAAGGATTTCATCACGCGCATTCAGATCTCGCAGCTGATCACTGCCGATCCGTATGCGGATGATTTCTATGCGCATATTTACTTTGCGCTGCGTGGCGGGCCGCGACGTCCGGGCATGCCGCCTCTGCCTGCACCCGCTGCCGCTGCTGCTGGTAACGGCAACGCCAACCAGGGCAAGGGCGGCAAGGGCAAGCAGAAGCTCAACAAGCAGCAGAACGCCATGCTTCGCATGCAGCAGCAGGTGGAGCGTATCGTGCAGAGTCGTAAAGAGAGGATGGAGAAGAGCGCTTCCGGTGCCGCGCTCGAAGGTGCGCTGGGCCGAGTGAGCCTCAGCTCCACCAAGAACCCGAGACAGATGCTCCAGATCTCGGCAGATGCGGCGAAGGCCAACAAGGAGCATTCTTCCGGAGATGCTACGCCGGACGCGGGTCATGCGCGTGATGCGGTGCGCCAGGCTCTCGAGGGTGCCTCGCTCGGTGGGGACGGCAGCAATGCCGGTCTGCGCCGCGACCCGCTCACCAAGCACGAGACGCTGCGTATCCTCGAAAAGCTCTACGATCTCGTGCTGCGGCTCGAGCAGCTGCGTCGTAACGCACCCCCTGCTCCGCCTTCCGACACCGTCGTCGACCCGGAGGACGAAGCCGCCTTCGACGCGCACCAGGCCCATGTCGCCAGCGTCACCAACACGCTGTGGACGGAGCTGCGCGTGCTCGAGCCGCTGGAGATCTCGGACCCGCATCCGTTCGTTTCGCTCTTGTCATCCGCTAAAGGCAAACGACTGCTGCCGCGCGCGCTGCGCCACCTGACGAGCGAGCAGACGCTCACGGCGCTCACGATGGTCGTCGCGTCGTTCGAGACGCTCGACGTTGTCCAGAACGGTGCGCTCTTGGACGACCTGAGCGACGAGCCGGGCAAAGTGGAAGCGAGGCGCGATGCGGAGCGGCAGAGCGAGGTGTTTGCGACGACGGTGGTGCCGAGCATGATGGCCATGGCGAGTAGTGCGCCGATGCGCATTGTGAGTGGTATGCTGGCGCTGTTTGTGGAGCGCAATGATCCGGTGCGCGTGACGCAGACGCGGCCGGGTGTGGCGTTCCTGACGATCTTCTTGTCGCGGGCGGAGACGCTGAAGCAGGCGGGCGGGGTGGCGGCGGACGAGCTGGAGCAGTTCAAGCAGATTTTCGCGCTGCTCTTCTCGCGCTTGACCGCGCGCGGGCAGCTGGTGACGCTGTTCCCGTCGACGAGGACAAAGATGACGCTGCCGTTCGGGGTGAGTTACTACATGGGCAGTGGGCTGGGGCAGCAGTTGTCTGCGCAGACCGTGGGTGGACGGTACAGGAATGTGGACCTGGAGGACGAGCCGACGTGGAACCTCATGGCGGCCCTGGCGATCGGCAGCACGATGGAGCAGCAGCAGGTGCTGGTGCAGGAGCTGCGCGAGAAGATTCTCGAGAACGTGATCAGCGCCAAGGAGTGGGCCAAGCGCAACCAGCACGGCGCGCTGGGCGCAGGTGGCGATAACGATATCAACCCGGACATCAGGATTCGCAACGTGAATCTGCTGTTGCACGCGCTTAATTTGGACGCCGCTCAGATTAGTGTCTAAACTCGAATCAAACCTACGCCAAGGGCTTCTTCAGTCTTGGCTTCGATCTCGCTGCTCTTGTGGAACCGTACATTTATCTGTTTAACCTCACCGAAGCACGCTCTTCCCGCATCCGCCACTGTTTCTGCGAGCGTGTACAGACGGCGGGTTGCGCGGGAAGCAATGTGCAATGACTTGTCAATCGATCTCAGAACAAGAAACCTCCTCTGCGTCAAGTGTGTGTGTCAAGTGTCGAACGCGTGAGCGATCGTGTGTGTGTGTGTGTGTGTGTGTGATTGCGATCATGTGCGCGAAAACTCGTGATGCCGCATACACTTCCCCAAGATCACTGTGCTACCCGCGACTCCGAGAGCAGCTCAGCAGAACGGCCAGATCTCGGCCGGTCTCGACTTGTTCGTCCAAGTCACTCGCTCGACCTCATAATCAGGCCAGTCCTTCTCGCCGTCAACCTCCAACGGACCCATAACATCCACTTGCACATTATCGATAATCCCTTCTTCTCCATCGACAAAGTCGACCGACTCCACAATGCCGACGAACTTCAAGACAGCCGGAGTCCGCGTCACCGGATCCAGAGCGAGGGCCTGCCAGACGAGACCCATTCCTGCGCGGAGGGCGTGCCATTCTGCTTGGGCTTGGACAAAAGTCTGCGTGTCAGCGACGGTGGCTGGCTTGGTTGCGCCCAGCAGCTTCATCCATGCGACGGCTGGGTCGATGGGGCCTGGTTTGCGACGCGTGGGACTGCCGAGGGGCACGAGCTGAGTTGCGTCCGCATGGGCAGAGATGATCGACGCGATGCTGACGGCGTCGTCGGGGTCCACTTTGACTTTTTTGCGCGGTGCTGCTTCATCAGGCTGCTCGTCTGGCGTCGTTGCTTCGGGCAAGCCGTAGTCGAGTTCAAAGACGTCGTCCTGGCTATCAGGCCGGTCCTCGTGATGTAGGTGTCGATGTTTGCCCTTTTTCTTGTTATTGCCTCGTTGACGCTGGCTGCCATCATCAGCTTGTTCCGCATCTTGGACTCGGCTCGACGAGGCTTCTTCAGCTTCGGCTTCAGCTTCGAGCTTAGCGAACTCCTCGTCGTAGTACGTCTGGCAGTCGATGTGCCGAATTGAGATGCCCTCAGGAACCTCTCCGCCATACGGTGCTTGGCCAGGCTGCATGTCTTCCACCCTGGGCGCGGGTGGCTGTGCTGCTGCATCCTCGATTGCCGATGCGGTCTCGCCGTTACGCTTCCTTTTTGTGCCCTTATGAGCCTCGCCTGGAGAGCTCGACTCGTTTTGGCTTGCAGCGACGGTCGGTTCAGCCAGGCCAAAGCTCCCGCCTCCAGGAGGCAGACTACCACCGTCGGTCGTCGATGAAGCAAGATCCTGCAAGGCGTTGGCAACTGCGAGACCGACACCCTTGATCTGCAACATAGGTTCGCGGTCCTCGATCCAAGCCAGGCCACTGTCAACATCCTCGCCACGCTCTCGTCGAGCGGCACGATCCTTGGCTTGTTCGAATCGCAGCAGGTTCTCCGCGTCACGCAGGACCTGCAATTTTTGGCGTCTCATCTGGTTGCGACGCTTGGTGCGGTTCGTTCCTTGACCTGGCGGAGTCGGAGACGGTGAGCGCTCGCTGTCGTTGGAGGCTCTGACCTGTTGCCTTGCGCCTGCCATGTGCCGGTCCGACTGAATGCCATGCTCTGATGGCGCAGAGTTAGAGGAAGACGAGGATCCGGAGCCGTCCGAAGACTCTGATGATGCATCGGACGAGTCGGACTCAGAGTCGGACTCAGAGTCAGAGTCAGTGCCGGTCGACGAAGAACCTGCCGAGGACGAGCTCGAGTCCGAGTCAGAACTACTGCTGCTATTGTCACTGGAGGAAAAGTCTTCACTTGACGATGAGGGTGAAGACCGTTTCGTGCTCGCTGCAACGGGCTTTTGTGCTTTCGACGAAGAAGCCGCCTGCATCTGCTTCCTCTTTGCTTCGAATGCAGCCATTGCTGCCGCTGAGCCTTGTCCGAACGACATGGGCATGGGTGGTAAGGGCAGAGAGGGGGCAACATGCGATGTCGACGCTTTCGGTGGCTTGGATGAAGTGCTCTTGCTGGGTTTTTGTGCTTGATGCGGCGGCAGGGAGGACGACGCGGGCATGCGAGGCAGATCGTCAACCGCTTCTTGCTGCATTGAAACATCGTCGCCATCATCATCGATCAGAGTATGCACACCAGCACGAAGTAGAGCAGCCAGACGGTGTGCTTCCAGTATAGCTTCACGCTCTTCTGCTTCCGGAGCGAAGCCTTCGGGAGCATCCGATTGCTGTTCTTCGTCGTCGTGCGCGCCTGCTTCGCCGTCATCGGCAGCTTCCGTCGTCTCGTGTGCTGAGGGTGCCTCTGCTGCTGCCACTGCAGCTACTGCCGATTGATCGAGATGCACCTCAATCGTATCGCCGTCCCGCAAGATCTCCGGATCGTCGAAGGGCACCTCGAAGTTATCCATCTGAAATTGCAGCGCCTCCGGGCTGATCGACGGAGGCAGCATCGCGGTCTGCCCAGTTCGTCTCGACCGAGTGACCATATGAGCCTGCACGAACGACTGCAGCTTCGCAAAGCATTGCAGATCGTGTGGATCGAAGGGTGCGAGGAAGTGGAATTCGGGCAAGGGATGCCTGGTGACGACGCGCAGACGGATCTTGCGATGGGCGGCGCCGTAGTGGCTCGCGGCGGCGTCGGTGAGCGTGACAGACTCGGGGACCATGCTGGATCGAGCGGTGACGGGAGTGATGCCGCGAAAGCTGCTGTCGGACATTGTCGCAGGAAGTAGAGGAGCGGCTGTGGATAAGCTGAGTATATAGACCGGATGTGACCCGACAGGTCGACGCAGCGGGTTGGGGAGCGAGATCAGACCAGCTGACTGTTGAACCTTGAGCAGTCAGGGCCTTGGCACCGCAGCAGAGAGAGCCAGGCTCGGTCACGCTACGTAAAGCTGCTTATGGCTCGGCGGCTGTTCCAATAGTGCTGCAGTGCCTTGCTGAATCATGTGTGTTGTTGTCAACGAGACAAATGTGAGAAGAAGATGGGGAGGAGGAGCTTTCCTGCTTCTCTCGAATTGGACCCTGAGTCAAGAGCAACGGTCGGCTTTGCCGAACCTCGCGGTTTCCCTGTCAAGCAGCAGCAGAAGCAGCTCCACCTGAGGGCGACGGCAGCAGCAGAGCGGCCTTTTCCGCCAACTGAGCTTCTTCTTCGCGTCTTTGTGAATCGACCGCGGGAAAAGGTGAAAATCGGTTTCTGTCCGCTTCTGATTATGTAGTTTGCAGCAGCGCGTGGACCATCTCGACGAAGAGCAAACAAAGAGCGCGTCTTCTTGTTGCGCCTTCTAACCAACGCTCACTCCACCATCACCCTTCTATCGCGTCTCACTTCGGAACGGCCGTATCGCACTGCACAGCTTAGCATCGGCGGCTCAAAGGGACAGCATGACGTCCAATGGCGCACATCCAACGTTCTCGGACGCAGCTGCATCATCATCATCCTCATCATCCTCATCCTCATCTCGGCATCAACAACCACCACCTCCGCCGGAATGGCTAGCATCCATCGACGCAGTGTACACCCTCTTCGAAGACCCCTTGGCAGCGCAACGCTATCCGCAGCTATCGCGCAAAGTGCAAACCGCAGTGGAGCTGTGCGAAGAGGTGATCCAGGATGTCGGGCGGCAGCACTGTGCGCTCAGCTTCAACGGCGGCAAGGACTGCACTGTGCTCGTGCACATCTTGTCGGCTGTCCTGAGGCGGCTCGCTAAAAAGGGGTTGATGGAATCTGCGGGAGTGGGGGATGGGGAGATACCGTCGATACCGTCGCTGTACATCACGTGTCCGTCGCCGTTTCCGACGGTGGAGCGGTTCATCGAGTACTGCGTTTCGGCCGTGCATGGGTACAACTTGCAAGTGATCAGTGTGGCGGGCGGGATGAAGCGGGGGATTCGGACGTATCTCGACGGCGGGGGGCGGGAGCAGGTCGGTCTGCCCTCGGACGACGACACTCCGGCCAACGAGCAGGTGCGACCGCGCAATGTGCGCGCTATCTTCGTCGGCACGCGCAGAGACGACCCGCACGGCCCGCAGCTCGCCGCGCGCTCGTGGACGGATAAAGACTGGCCGCGTGTGGAGCGTATCCACCCGATTCTCGATTGGACGTACGCCGACGTGTGGGAGTTCTTGCGCTGTCCGCACCTCGCCTCGACGGAGGAGGCGCTTGGGATGCCGAGGAGTCAGCTGGCGGAAAAGTGCGGGACTGCGGGGGGCGGCGAGCAGGGCGTGCCGTACTGTCTGCTGTATGATCAGGGGTATACGTCGCTTGGGTCGACGTATAATACGCTGCCGAACCCGGAGTTGCGCGTGAGCGACGGCGGCGACGACGGTGCCGAGGCAGCTGGAGAGGCGGAGGTGCTCGTGGGCGATGGAACGGCAAAGGGCAGGTGGAGACCGGCGTACATGTTGCAAGATGGCAAGTTGGAGCGTGCGGGGCGGGTCGAGAATGCTTCGCCCTCAGATGCGCCGCCAACAGCAGCAGCATCGACACGATAGAAACACACTTTACCGCTGTAGACGCACTCATACACAATCGCAACACACACACACACACACACACACACACACACACACACAGTCTTCCCTCGCAGACACACACCCAAAATCACAGCTTGGACGATATTGTGCTTTGTTTCAGCATCACAATTTCCGCCTCTCTTCTTCTTTCGCTCCCATCTGAGCTTTTTTCCCCGTCAGAACGCATCAGCCTGACTCTGGTCCACACGCTTGGCAACATCCCAATACCCCTGCATCTGTTCGCCCAGCGCCTCGCGTGCCGCCTGGTCCGTGGGCGCCGCTCTGGCTCTGAACCCACGCTCTGCCCAGTACCTCTCCCGAATCGGACCCTCAAAGATGAGCTGGCAGGTGTTCTTCGCCCAGTCGACGTTGTCCGTGCTTGTCGTGAGGTTCCTAAATCCCACCAGCGGTGTACTGTTCGCGCTGGCTTCGGGCTTGTCCTCCTCTTTCTCGTCGTCAGAAGCGGCATTGGGAGCGCCTGGATCGGTCCAATCAATGCGCACCGTCATGAGCCGCTTGTACGCCTTCAACGCCTTTGCGCTGCCCTCGACCACAACTAACGCCATGCTCGGGTGGAAAATCACCACGCCCGTCAAGCCGTGATCCAGCGCATTGCGCTGTACTTTGAACTTGTGACGCGGGCTCACGAGGTGCTGTACGCGATACACCTGTGCGTACAAACCCTTCTGCTCGTCCGCCTGCTTTTTGCGCTCGCGCTTCTCGCGTCGCTGCTCCGGGGTGAGCTTGTGCTCGGCATTGCTGCGCTCGTGCGCCTCTTTGCGCGCGGCGATCTCGCGACGAACGCGCGCTTCGATCTTGGTCGGGTCCGAGACGGCTTCGGACGTAAGTACACGCATGAGGTTCGAGAGTTTGACTTTGGGCGGTTCCGGGGGTAGAAGGCCCATCTTGATGCGGTCGCGCTTGTCCTGCTGCTCGGCCGCACGCCGCTGACGGCGCAGCTTGCGCTGCTCGCGCTTGGTGAGCATCAGGCCGCGCGGTTTGACGGATAAGTTGTCCGAGGGTGCAGGGATCGGAATGGGGTGCTGGATGTACCGGTCGATCGGGCTGTCTGCGCCGTACAGCAGTATCGCCGGCTTCCCCTCCTGAGCGAGACTGAGCATGTCCTCTACGCCACTCGACTCGGGCACATCGTCGTACGTCTCGCGCGCGAGCAGGTTGACATCCCACCACTCCACCGCCGGCGGCTCTGACCGCAGCAGCCGCTTCTCATCCCCCGCGCCCAGTTCGTCCTGTAGACCCGCTTTGCGCGCACTCTCCTCGATGCGCCGCTTGAGCTCCTCCATCTGCTGCTCGCGGCGCAGCTCCTCGGCTTCGCGCACGTGTCGCCCCGGTTTGTGGAATTGAAAGCCCTTGTGCATCGACCTCTGCTTGGGGCCTTCGGAAGACGATGTTTCTGCGGCCAACTCTCGGCTCGCTTGCAGGTAGGGGTTCGATTCGGGGGCAGAGGCGTTGTTGCGGCCTTTGATGTAGGTCGATGATACGCCGGTTGAGGGGGTTTTGAGGTTCGCCTCGGCGGGTTTGGGTTTGTACGATAGGTCGTTGGAGAGGAGTAGGGGGTGGATGCCTGTTGGTGCTTTTGATGATGATGTTGATGGTATCGATGTTGCTGATGATGTTGAGGAAGACGCTGTTGGAGCAGCAGCATGGATTGAGCTGCCACTCGGTTGCGGTGCTGCGCACGATGCAGTGCTAGCTGCAGAGGGCATCTTGTTCTTGTTGTTCAGAGCAGCCATCTGAGCCTGCACTCTGGCACGAGCCGCTTCGAGTTGCGCCTGGATGCTGCTGTTGCTATTGCTGCCCGGTGCTGCACTTGGTCTTGCCGCGGCACTGCTCGGAGCGCCCGCCGCCGATGCTGATGGTGGCACTGCCGACGCTGTCGACCTACCATTGCCCGCAGCGCCATTTCCGACAGGCGCGAACCTCGACGCCGCCAAACTCGCTCCAGAAACCGGTGCACCTCCCGTCGCAGCAGACCCTTTGCTCTGGAGCGCACTCATCAATGCCTGAGCCCTCGCCTTGGCCGCCGCTACCTGCGCCTGGATGCTCGTATCCGCTCCTCCTCCTTCCGCTCCCCCATTCTGCGGTGCCGCTGGTGCATGCTGTGCGGCAGTGGCGGCGGCGGGAGGTGCAACGCCGACGCGGTGGATGGTGGACCTTGAATCGGGACGGAACTTTTTAGGCGGCGTGCCGTTTTGCGTCTCATCGCTCGCAGATGGGTCGTCGTCGTCGTTGCCGAATACGTTGCGTATCGGACGTTTGGGTGGCATGGTTGTGATCGCCAAGATGATCGACTCGGATGGTGGATGAACGGAAGTAGAGAGGTCAGAGAGTGAGAGTGTGAGAAAAGCTGAGGAAAGTGTGGAAGGGAATTTCGGAAGTCGGATCCAGTTTTCGAGCAAACCTCCACGGAGGAGCTGTCCAACAACGGAAAGGCCTCGTGCTCCTCATCCAGGCTTCGTCCGGCTTGGGCCTCGCACTGGACAGCGCCCACTGATGCTATCACATACGCTCATCCTGAGTCTTAGAGTCGGTTTGCTACGAATGTCATGATTTGTGCAACTTCATTTGAGGAAACTTCGTGTAGGATACATTTGTTTGCAAGACAGAATCGCGACCACCACGCCTCAACTCTCTCCATGCGCCTGGTTCATGATCGCCAACCTCGACTTGCCCAACGGCGTCGCCGCGCCACTCTGGTAATCCAGCGACACCTGGCACCACCGATCCTGCAGCCAAGTAACGCTCCACGTGCCCTCGACCGCGGCCCAGATGCTGTACCTCTCCTCCAGGATGCCGCTCACCGTGTTGGTCTCGAGCACCTTGGGCCGCGCATGCGTGTCCACCGGCTCGCTGCGCTGGTACGTAAATGCGAACGGCGGCACGCCTTTGAAAGTGAAGATGATCTCAGCCTGGTTGCCCTCGCGCAGGTCTTCGACGAAATGGTTCCCCTCTGAGATGCGCACCGTCGGCAGGTCGTGGATCGTCTTGACCATGTCTTGCGAGGTGCGCGCGTCGAGATCGCGCCGGCACTGGTTCTGCTGGTGCGCCACGCTCTTGATCGTCAGCACGCCGGGCTTCTCTGCGACGCGAGAGAATTCGGGCGTCGTCACGGCAGCCTGTGCAGATTTGCCGTTGAACTCGTACGACACGGTCCACGGCGGACTGCCCTGCAACGCAAATTCCACCCTCTCGCCGACGCAATAGTCTTCGCGCGTAGACACGCTGGCGATATCCGCCGTCTCGGCCACTTCGATCGTCATCGCCTTGTCGTCCAGACCACCACGCTTGCTTTCTTGCACGGGCGCAGACTGGCACTGGTTCGCATCCGTCACCTGCACCACGCGGATGGACCACACACCTTTGCTGCTGAACGCAAATTCGTCCGTGCTCAGCTCGAGCTTGTATTCGTGCGTCTTGATGCCGCTTCGTGTGAACCTGTACGCTGGCACATTCGACGTGGACACCACCTCGAACGTTACCGTGAACGGCGCCTGTCCCTGCAGCTTCAGCGTCGGCAGGCTGCTCAGTCGATCCAGTCCGTCGCCCACGCACAGCGAAGGCCGGCGGTGCTTGGACGGCGCACCGCCAAACGAAGCGCCAGGCAACGGCAGCACCATCTGCTCGAGCCGTCTCGGCGACTCGGTCGAAAAGCCTTGCAGGCGCGAAGGCGCATACACCGCATCGCCGACCGAGTCGATGATGTACGTGTGCCAGCCAGGCAGCGCCGTCGACAGCTCCAGGTTGGTGGTGCCCAGAGCCGAGGTGAAGGCGGTCTTGCGTCGTTTGCCGTGCAGCGCCACTTCGTGTGCGGCCGATGCGAGCGGCGCCGCCGCTGCTTCGGGCTCGGCACTGGCGCTCCAAGACGGTGCAATGTGCTCGTATTCAACGTCGAGCGGGAACTGGCCAGACATGACAATGTCGACCGAGTCCGGCTGACCGCGGCAGACGGGAGCACGAACCAGGCTGCCGTTGCGGGCAGGTACACCAGCATCCGTGGCGAACTGCACGTGCGGCTGGGGCCGTACGCTGATGCGGAAGTCCTCCTGCCCTTGCAGCACGGTACCGGGGCAGTAGTTGTCGCGGATGCGCTTGATCCTGTACAGACCGGGATGCTCGGCCAACAGCTCTGCATCGACATTGCGCAGCGAGGCACTGAGGTCGATCTCTTCAGCGGACTCGTTGGCTCGCCACGAGTAGTCGACATGCCAAGGACCTTGTCCGCTGAGTCGGATGGGAAGACGGGCTGCCTTTCCGGCCAACACTTCGAGATGACGGCCCTTGTCCGCTTTGACGGGCAGGAAGCCCACGTTGGGCTGCACGCGTCGAACTTCAACGTTGAGGTCGCGAGTCGCGAGCGACTTTTCGCATCCGCGTGCATCACGGATCTTGACCAGGCTGACGGTGACCAGACCGCCTGAGGCGGCGACCGCCTTGGGAATGTCGATCTTGAGCTGGTGTGGCGACTGCGTAATACCCTGGACCACTTTGGTCTCGACGCTGTCGCCGGCTCGAACGGCATACGTGAGATCCCACGGTCCAGCGCCGCTGAATCGCACATCGGCTTGCGCCTGTTTGCCGCTGCAGCTCTGCATGACGGCGCGGTCGTCGTGCGCTCGGATGGGCGCGGTGAACTCGGCACTCGAGAGCGGGTGGAAGACCTGCGTGAACGAGGGTCCGTCGAGCGGAATGCCGCGATAGTTGCTGTCGTGGAGCTTGACAAACTTGTACGTCACGGCGCCATCGACATCGGGGCGGAAGTCGAGCTCGTCGCGCGTCTGGTCAAAGATGGTGCGGACCTTGCGTTCGGGATGGCGACCCTGCTTGGTCACTTCGTACTCGAGCTGGAACGGCGGATTGCCGGTGAGCACCGACATGGCCTTGACGCCAACGGGGCCGGCGCAGCGATCCTCGATGCTGCTGAAGTTGATCTGGGCGGTGGGAGGTGGCACGTCGACCACCTCGCACGTCCAGGGCGAGCCGACCTCTCCAGCACAAAAAGGTCCGGCGATGTCGTCGATGCGGTACGTGCCCGGCTTTTCGATGGTGAAAGGCACATGAGTACTGTGAGCAGGCAAGGTGAGCTGCATTGCAGATGCTTTGGCAGCTGGGCGAGCCCACAGTCCTTTACCAGCGGCGCTGTTGTCCGGCTGGAAAGAGACGTTGACGTTCCAGTCACCGCTCTGCTCAGCGTCGGGGCTGGATTGCATGGTGAGATCGATGCCCTTGGCGTTCCTCAAGAGCTTGAGAGGGTGGCCTGGTCGACACTGCCTAGGATCAAAGGCAACGCTGCGACGGGCATGAACGACGACGCTCTGCTGATAGGTGGAAGTGGACGAGTCGGCGCTGCCCTTGATCTTCTTGCGTGCCTTTTGGGTGAGCGAAAGGCCGGCTGCATGGTGATCGGCATGGACAGAGACACGGTTGCCACAGGCGTCGGTGACGCTCTCGAGCGCGTAGGTGTAGTTGCCTGGCTGGTCGAGATCGATGCTACTGAGGGGCATGTCGACGTCGACCGAGACGGCCCAGGAAAAGTCCTCGTGGCCTGCATCGTTGCGGCGAGAGGCGGCACGCGTGCGCTCGCGAGCGAGGGCCAATCGTTCGGTTGGCGAGAGGAGCGCTTCCGCTTCGGGCAAGAGGAGAGGCGAGGTGTGGTGCGGCGGCGAGATGCGCGAGATCTTGCGCTTGTTGTCCTGGCGTGAAGAGTCCCTGTGACGACCAGATGCGCCGATAGAGGGCAGAGGATCGAAGATGCGACGGTACTCGAGCTCGAGGGGAGCTACACCGCTGACTTGAGCGGCAAAGTCGGCGCGATCTCCCGGGCACTTGTGCTGCGTCTCAAGCGGATCCGGCGAGCCAGCAGCAGCCGATGAGGCAGCAGCGATGAGCTTGGTGGATGGACACTGTACGACCAGGGCTTCGGCGGTCGAGATGCGTGCGTCGTTGCGAGATTTGTCGAGCACGCGCTCGAGACGAACGCGGCCGGGCTGCGTGATGGGCAAGTGCCAAAGCAGCTGCTGATTGCTACGACTGGATGGGATGCGCTTCGACTTGGGGGTATCGAGACTGGTGGCAGAACGCTTGGTGAGCGACTGTGCACGGCGTTCGGCGCGGATACGAGCCCTTTCGGCATACGAGACACCTTTGAGCAAAGAAGCGGGGTCGTCGAGGGCATCCTCGTCATCGAGCAGATCGTTTTGACGGCCGCTGTGCTTTGAGTCGCGCGACCTTGAGGCAGCGTTGAGCGCACTGAGCTCGTCGACTTGACGATCGCTGTTGGACGCACCGAAAGGGATGAGATGGTCGACACTGACGTTGAAATAGCTGGCGTGGCCGGTAGCAAAGTCGGTGATCGAGTATTGGAGCAGATCCGGGTGGGCGTTGCTGAAAAGTACGGGTACGGTGACCTGAGGCGTTTCTGGGCCAACACAGTAGCAGGCGCTGGAGGGCGAGAGCTTTGCGGTGCTATGTGGGAGGATGTGGATGGTGTGCTGGCCGAGGATGTGGCTTTTGGGTTGGATGAGGTCGCGAATGCGAACGTGACGCTCGTTGATGGAAAGCTGGCGACTGAGTGCGTCTGGAAAGAGGCCAGCGGAGGGGACGTTGAGCCCGAGGGTAGAAGCAGCGAGCTGGAGCAGGCTCAACAGACCATTGAGTGTGAGGATGAGCGGATTGGTGGATGCCGAGCCCACGAGCGTCGCATCTGTCAGGGAGAGCGCTAGAAAGAGGACGAGGTAGTGTGCGTAGGTAAGACCGACGGTCTTTGCTGGTCGAAGCACGGATTTTTGAGGTTGAGCATTGCTGTTGGATGGGAACTGCTGTGCTGAAGCGATGCGAGGATCGAGCAGAGGAATGCCGAGACGAGAAAGGACAAAGAGGACGGCAAAGTTGAGCAAGATTGCTGTAGAAAGAGATGGGGCGGTGAAATTGCTCTGCGATGCTATTGAAGATGGTGACGTTGAGGAAGTCGAGGAGAGCAGATCGCGAAGGATGTTTGCATACTTCCAAGCCTGAACGAGGACTGCGATGCCGACTGCGTAGAAGCGCTGCGATGGCGCGTCGATGGTGGAGAAGGAGATCAATGGCTGGATGGCGGGAGGCGGCTGCGCAAGAGCGGCAGGTTTGCGCTCCTCTGCCATTTTGAATCGATTTCGCCCGCTGGCGTGTCGGATTGCTTTAGGAACGGTGTCTTGACGCGGTCATGAAAGAAGATCAGCTCGTGACATGAGCTTGGTGTTGGACGCTCGTGGATGAACGTGCCGACGATCTTGCGGCAGAGTGAGAGCCGGTTGTCAGCAAGGACACTGGTGGTTGATCGAGTTTTGAGCAGAGCGCGCGCTCTCACTTATGTCCAAGACGAGGCTTTGGAGATGGATGGTGAAATGGACGGAAGGAAGGAAGGAAGGAAGGAAAGAGGACAGACGCTGAGCGAGGTGTCCGTGTCCGTGTCACTTGTTCGACTTTTTCGACTTTTTCCACTTGCAGTCCGAGTTCCGAGGTCTTTTTTTTTTTTTTTTTTTTTTTTTTTAAATTTTTTAAATCGATCCTAAAAAGATGGCATCAAAAAGAGAGCCGAAAAAGAGAAGGCTTCGACCTTCCTGTGTGAACTGACACAAATCGCCCAAGGAGACAAGGCCTGCTCAAAGACATGTGGAACCAGCAAGGGCGCCAACCCACCACGCGCCGATCCTTCAGGTTGATATGCACTGTATCATCATGTCTGCAACGGTTCCCCACCTGCTTGTGTTGGTGCAGTGGGCTGACAACGAGACACATTCAACCCTCAACCTTGAGACGGCGGCACAAGGTCGTCGACATGATAGCTAGCACTCTTTACCTCTCTCCCAAAAGGCTAGCTTGGATTGGATTGGAATGCAAAAGCAGAAGCGACCATCGTGTGATTTCAGAGAAGAGAGCGCAGCGTGTGTGAAACGGTTTTCGGACGCTGCCGGTCGATCCCAAGCCTGAAGACGCAGGGCAGCGGCGCAGTGCTCTGTCCCGCCCACACTCGCAATCTCGACTTGCAAAACGTCACTTTTCTTTCTCCCACCCTTTTTTTTGAGTGATGTGATGCGAGAAAGGGTTGTGCTGTGCTGCGCTGCGCTGTGCTGCCTGCATGCAAGATGTGCGCTTTTGCAAGCATGGACCCTGTTTCGCGCACTCAAAAGCTCGAAAAGAAAACGCAGCTGCCATCTTTGTCTGACAATGCAATGCCGACGCAGAGGCAGAGGCAGAGGCAGATGCAAAAGCAGAAGCATGTGATGGTGTGACTTTGGAGAGGAAGCAAGCAAGCAAAGAGAAAGGGGGGGGAAAAAAAAAAAAAAAAAAAAAAAAAAAAGGGAGGAGCAGCAGGCTGAGTCAAGTCAAGTTGCTGTGCGCCAGCTCTCCTCTTTCCGCCTATCTGCCTCCTCTCCTTGCTCACAATCCACAACCATCATCCTCTGCGCCTACACTTTTCTATCGTTGACAACCTCAGCATCGACACCTTAAGCACTACCTCTCTCTCTCTCACACACACACACATTCTCGACGCTGGCTGAGCCGCACTATCAGACAGCGCCAAACCCCATCATCCTCATCGTGGCAAGCAGCCACATAGTCATACTGCCTTGTCACCGCATCCCTTGTCACCGCCATGGATCATCTCGCTCTCTTTGACGGCCTCGCCTCCACCTCGTTGAATCTCACCGGCTTGCCTGCCGCTGCAGACCTCGATCTTTCTTCCTCCTATCGCAGAGACAGCGACAAGGGCAAAGCTCGCGCACGTGACGACTTGGACGACGAGACCACCTTCCATGCCTTCCTCTCTGCTCCTGCTGAATCCAGTCGCTCGGCTCGAAGCCTCTCCGCACTCAGCGACAATACCTCATGCTTCCGCGACACGAGATCTGCAGATCACTCGGACGCAAAAGGCAAAGCAAGGCAGCTTTTCACCGACATGCCTGCTTCTACATCGGCTCCTGTGACAGACTCTCACTCCCTGCGCACGTCTCGGACCAGCACGCCAACCCACTTGCGACAGTGCGAGCGCAGCGTGTCCGCTTCTTGCTCGTACAACGATGAAGCCTCCCTCAAGCGCTCCATCCGTCAGATGGGCTCTTCCCCCTCCAGCTCGCCTCGCCAGCAAACACGCCTGCCGCCCCCCGCGCAAGCCTGCAGCTCAACTTCCCAGCTCAGCTTGGACCACATCACCAGCGACGCACCTTCCACCTCTTCCTTGTCCGCAGCCTCTGTCTCGCCCCATGCAAGACCGGCCACAACAAACAAAAGAAGACGATCTCTTCGCTCTGGCGGCGACATCAACGATGATGCTCTGGCCACACTCAGCGACCGACACACGCACAGAGCCTATGTTCTCGAGACAACACCCGTGGACCACTCCCTGCGCTCGGAAACGCACGCCCGTCGAGCCTCGTTGCTTGTCAACAGCAGCACACGTGACTCTCACTCTTTTGAATCCGATCCCACGCTGTGCGTCGCCCCGGAGCCATTGGACAGCCTCTCTCGCTCAGAGCAGCCAAGCTCCGACCTTTCGCACCGACGCTCCGCCTTCCTCGCCAGTGCCAGAGCGCAGCGCTCCGGCAGCACCGTACGTCGCCGCAGGGGCTTCTACCTCAGAGACGCCGACCTTTTGCGCAATGACCCCTCGGAGGAAAGCTTGGCCTCCTCCTCTGATCGACCCAATAGCAGCACATCCGACACATTCATGGCCGAGTTTGCCAGAGCCGTCGATCTGAGGCTCACTGCCCGATCCGACACCACCCAACCAAGCGCTTTCACCTCGAGCGCATCCAGTGCTCCACAAGTGCACCATCAGCAGCCTTCCCGCGGTGCGACTGCACAGCCAAATGCTCCACAGCTGCCCTTGCCACGCACTGCCTCTCCCCTCAGCATCTCTTTTGCCGCTGCCGAAGCTGACCACCCAAGGCAGGAAGCACAACGAGGACTCGCCGCGCGCCCAAATTTGCGCAGGCGCGTCCCCGTCTCGACTCAAGGTGCATCTTCGCATGCTGATCAGGACGCAACTTCGAGTGCAGCAACCTCGAGGAGCACACTTTTCCATCAAGCTTCGTGGTCAACCTCCCCATCGCATCAGCCCGATCAAACATCCAGCGCGGCTTCCCCAACACATCTTGAGACCTACGGCCGTCACACGTCGACACAGAGGGAGAGTCATGCATGGAGAGTAGATTATCGTCGTGCTGACGCCGTCGCCACCGCCGCAGCACCAGACCCAGAGCGACTCGATCTTGGACGACCGTTCCATGCTCCAACTTCTGCGCACACGCTCGATTCTCGCACCAGGGAGCACGCTACAGCAGATGACTTTGGCGCAGTGCAGCGACCCTTTGGACTGCGAGGTACCAGACTCACGGCTCGGCCTTACCGGCCCTACTGGTCCAGAGCCGAGGACGGTCCCGAACTAGGTCCCATTGCCGCTGCAGAAGCTGACCGAGTACACAGCGCAAACGTACGACAACGAGATGAAGACCGCTCAACGGTTCAAGCTCGCGAACAGCGCGATTTTTCTCCTCTTCCTTGGCGAACGTCACACTTTGGCCTTCACGCGCCTTCTCGTGGGGCAGCAGAACCACCCACCTCCCATCCATCTCGCTTCGAGCCGTTCGACGAGAGTCTCCATGCGGAGATGAGACGACCATCGGGCCTGACAGGCTCTCGAAGCTCGCTGTCCACCTCGCCATACTGGGAGAGACACGAGAACGAGTCTGCGCTCGAGTACCTCGGTCGCGTCATGAGCCACGACAGCATGCTCGACGAGTCGATGGCCGGCGATGTCCACGGACCACTCCTACGCATGGCGATCGAGTCGCACGTGCTGCAGCCGCATTTTTCTGTGCGCCATCTTGGCCACGCACCTGCCTCGACGTCGAGCATGCTTGGCCAGTCTCCGCATCTGGCGCTTGATGCGCGCAACTTTATCACGGACGAAGACTGGGCCGAGCTCACTTACGAAAGGCTGGCGCGCATCGGTGAACAACTGGGCGCCGCCGAGATCCGTGTGCCCCAAAGTCGGATCGATACGCTCCCCACGTGCGAATATGGCGATTGGGATGGTGGGTCGTGTCGACAACGCGACGCACTGTCTGCCTCGCCTCCGCTGGTTGGCAAGGGTAAGGGGAAACAGAAGGTGAAACCGCGTCCGAGTGACAGGGACACCATGTGTCCGATCTGCCGCGAAGACTATTTGGATTCGGACTTGCTGATGAGCATCAACAAGTGCTGTCATGCTTTCCATGCCGATTGCATCAAGGTGAGTTTGCGAATGAGGATGACGTTTCACCTTGAACCGCATGCTGACAGTGTCGTATTCTTTCGTTCTACAGACCTGGTTCAAGACAGCCAAGACGTGCCCGCTCTGTCGAGCCGATGCATTCGACGAGATCAGTCTGCCAGCTCTACCGTTCGAGTCGTCATCGACTTCGACGACCACCACGTCGTCCCGAGCAGCTCCTCTGATTGGCAGCGGCGGCGGCTCTTTTCTTCCGACGTGGAACTTTAACTTTTGATCGCGGTAGGGCGTCTCATTGCTCATTACGGGCTTCTCATACACACGTAGGGGCAGTCGTGGGCAGGTGTCAAATGCTGAAATTGAAAAAGAGATGCGAGCGAACGGACGCAGAGGTCAAGTTGTTACAAAGCCTGAACTTTGCCCTTGAACGCATCAAAGTCGGACTCTTCGATACCGAGCTCGGCCCACCTGCTCGTCGCTCCATCCTGTGCATCCAAAGCTGCACCCTGCAGCTGCTCTAGCAACGCCTTTAACGACGTCTTCGTCTTGTCATCCAGGCTCGCCGAACCGCTCTCCGGAAGCTTAGCAGTGAACGTCATCACAGCAGTAGCCGCCTTCTCGGCGTAGTCCAAGTCAGTGTGCGGATCGGCGTCTCCGTCCGGACCCGAAGGCGGCAGGTCGTCAGCGGCGCCAGGAAGCAGTGAGGCGATGAGCGTGCTGAGCAGACCTGAAGCCAGCAGCGCGCGGCTGACGTTGGGGTGCGGGATCGAGGTGAGCAGGGTTTCGGGCCCGCGTTCGAGGGGTGCTGCTGGTGCGCCTGCCGGTTGCGCTGCCGCGGTGGATGTTGTGGGTGCGACTGCTGTGACTGCTGTCGCTGTGCTCGTTGTTGTGCTGGAGGAAGGGGTTGTGGGCGAGTCGAGGCTGTTGGGGTCCTGGAACAACAGCGCGTTAACCAAAAATGCAGTCTTGCGCCTAAGGCCGATGTTCGGATCAACCAACGCGGCGCGCAGCGTCTTCCACCCTTCGGCCTTGTCAAACTGATCCATAGCCGCCGGGTTGTGCTTCAGCAGCCCGCTCAGCGCGTACATCGCCTTTGCCCTCACGTCCGCGTTCCCGCTCTGCAGCAGCTCCAGCAACCCACTCACCACCCCATACTCCAGCACCGCGACCTGCGCCTTATCGTTATTCTGCACCGCAGTTCCCACAATCCACGCCGCAGCCGTCTGGAGCTCCGGCTCGCTCGCGGACAACAACGCAATGATCGGCGGCCACATCTTCATACTCGTGATGTTGTTCGCATTGTCGATCTGCTCGATGAGCATCTCGAAGTTGTCCAGCGCGGTGCAGCGGTCGTCGATGGCGCGGGTGGGGTCGGTGGCGACGGAGAGCTCCTCGCGCATCATTTGGGCTTCGGACTTGCCCATGATCGCATCGTACAGGTGTGGGTCGGCGAGATCTGGGCGACGGCCCGCGGTGATGTCTGCGGAGATCTGCTCGACGGACGGCCCAGATGCGGCGGTTACGGCGTTGGAGGAGTGGGCTAGGCCCCATTTGAGGAGTTCTTGTGCGTTCTTGTCGTTCGACATTGTTGTAGAAGTGCGAGGGTGCGAGGAGTTCGATGGTCGTACGAATGATGTCTCGAGAGCAAATGGTAGGGAAACGCCTGGTTGAGGGTTTATACCGTAGTCGAGGATCGTCGTTCGCTACGTCGAATGAGTGATAGCGGGTAAGATGGAGGAGGAAGCCCGTTGAACGCGGTGGAACGTCAAAGACAGAAATTGCCACCACTTTTTCTGCTCAAAATTTGACCAAACTCGGGATTCGGACTGCATCGGGTGTGGAGGCTTGCTAGATCGGGCTTTTCCCTCTTCAGCCAGGATTCTCAGGGTCCAGACGATCCTTCCTCCTCCTCATTCTCTTCTCTCACTCCTTCACTCAACCTGGCTTTCGCATCCTCGTGCACGCTCCGCAGCATCACCCACCACCACCGTCCGGGACTTTCTCACCGTCGCCACAATGGCAGCTCGCACCGCCACCCCCCTCACCACCAGCGCGCGCGCCCACCTCACCTCCCTCGAAACCCGCTGGTCGGGCTCCCTTCACCTCCAGATGCTCGCCTCGCCCCTCCGCAAGTGCATCGTAACCCAAAAAGTGCTGCCCACGTCGCTCATGCTCCAGCTCAAAGTCGTCACTCTCCCCCCTTCCCCACCTTCCGCCTCCACATCATCGCCGAAAAAAGCGCAGCAGGAGCGAACCGTGATGCTGCCGAACCAGCTGCTACATCCGAAATTTGCACCGCGGAAGACGGGCAGGGGCGTGTGGGTCACGTTGGACCCGCGGGTTTTCGGGCGGATGCGGGAGAGGGGCAGCTGGAAGGTGTTGAGTGCTAAAGCGGTGATGGCGGCGGGGATGGAGGGGTTGGTTTGGACGCAGTTGGGGGAGAGGGTGTGTCAGGAGGCGGAGGTGTTGCGGGAGAGGTTTAGGGGGAGGAAGAGGTTGGATTTGTTTGGTGTGGCGGAGGAGGGAGGTGGGGAGGGGTCGTACGGTGTTCGGCTGCCGGGAGGAGATCAAGCATCGACGCTAGGGCCGGGAGAGGGAGTGAAGGACTCAATGATTTTTGACCCGGCGTTCAAGGATCCGGATCAAGCAACGAGGTTCCAAACAGCCATGAAGGGGCTCACCACATCGATGGGGACAGAAGCACAAGTGATGGAGAAGCAAGCGCTGCTCTACGCCAAACAGTCGCACATCACCGCTCCGCTGGGAATCGCGCTCTATCGGCTGAATATGTGGACTTCAAACCCTTCGCCGTCTCCGTCTCCTCATCCTTCTCCATCGGCACCGTTGTCTTCTGGAAAGGAGCCGCAAGGACGTACCACGCAGCGGTGACTGTGAAAGCAATGCACAACGCATATCTGCTGTGCAGAAACAAGGTCGTGTGTCGCGTGTGCGTGTGTGCCGGTCCTTCATTCATCTCGTCTGAGGATATGGCGTCAACTTCAGGATGCACAACAGTCTCACACCTGTCGATTTGCACATTGGGGAAGGACTAGCAATTGCATCTTCCCCCTCTTTTCTCGCTCCTGCTGATGATGATGATGGTACAAAGTGTTTACGACAAACGACGCTCCTACTCGATGTTGTGCTGTTCGATCACGTCGTCGATCTTGAGCACGGCCCTGACCAGCTGCGTCGCGAGCAGCAGCTGCTGCCTCTTGCTCACCAGGGGATCAAAGACGCGGCAGTTCTTCATATCGTTGTCGCCGGCGCCCATGCAGTCGATGCCGAGCTTGGGGTTCTTCTCCGTCACCTGTCGCGACTTGACTTCGGCGAGCGTCTCGATGGGCGAGTAGCCCGAGTTCTCCGCCAGCGCCAACGGGATCGCATCCAACGCCGAGGCAAACGCGCGCATGGCGTACTGCTCCAAAGAGGCGATCTCGTCCGCCGCTTTGGAAATCGCCACCGACGCACAGATCTCGGCAGCGCCACCGCCGTACACGACGCGGTTGTCAACGACCAAGTTGCGAACGACGCAGATGGCATCGTGCAGCGCACGCTTGGCTTCGTCGATGATCATCTTGTTGGAACCGCGCACAAAGACGGTGACGGCGCGCGTGTTGGCGCACTCCTCGATGACGAGCATGCGGTCGCGCGTGGTGCCGAAGCCGACCTCGCGCACGATGCCTGCCGTGCCGAGCTTTTCGGGCGAGAGATCCTCGAATCGCGGCACGATGCGGCCGTTGGTGGCGATGGCGATGAGTTCGAGTTCCGGACCACCCACCCATCGCACGGCGGGCAGTTGGTGCTGCAGCAACAGATGGTTGGCCTCGTCGTCGAAACCCCACTGGCAGACAACCAAATTGGCACCGCAGTCCTTGACGCGCTTGATCATCTCCTCGAACTTGGCGCGCTCGTAGTCCTGCAGCTTGCGGTACTCTTCGACCGAGGTGATGTCGAGCTTGTGCTTGGTCTTGGGGCGGGGCGGCTCAAAGGGGCATGTGAGGATGGCAATCTTGGCGTCCTTGACGACACGCGGCATCTGGGGATGCGACATGTCCTTGTCAATCACGACACCCTGCACGAGTTGTGTGTCTTCCAATCCACCGCCCACCTTGCCGTCGACCTTGATGAGTTCAAAGTCGACATCGCGTCGCTTGAGGTCGGCTACCGACAGCACCGAGCCGACGGCGATCTTAGCAAACTTGTCCGATGCCTTCGAGACGATTTTGGATCCCAAGCACGTCTTTGCGACCTTCATGAGCTCGTCGATGTTGTCCTTGTCGAACTCGACGACGTCGGCGACCTTTTCGAGCTCCTGCACGGCGAGGTTGCATGCACGCTCAAAGCCGTCTGCGATACGGATGGGGTGGATACCGCGGTCGAGCAACGCCTCGGACTGCTCGAGCAATGCACCTGCCAGCACAACAACACCCGTAGTGCCGTCGCCGATCTCGTCGTCCTGACTCTTGCTGAGCTCCACAAGCAGCTTGGCGATCTGGTGGTCGAGCTCCATGTTGTTCATGATGGTGGCGCCATCGTTGGTGACCTGAATATCACCATCGGGGCTGATGAGGATCTTGTCGAGACCGCGTGGTCCCAGGGACGTCTTGAGGATGTTGGCGACCGTCTTGGCGGCCGAGATGTGGTTCTTGATGGCTTGGATGCCGTTGGCGCGGGTCTTTTTGCCCTGCTCGCGCACGACGATGAAAGGTCGACCGTACTCGTCCTGAGCATATGCGATCTGTGGTTCCGCCATGGTTGCGATGTGTGCCAAGGGACGAAACAGTCGATGGAAGTCGAGTGCAAAGATGCAAATGTCGATGCAACCGAAGGGCTGAGCTGTGCGTGAGGTTTCTTCTCGCTCCGCTTTCTGTCTTTGTCTCTGCAACACGCTTTCTTTCGTTCGAGAGAGAGGGTTCAAAGTGACAGAACGCTCCAAAAGAGAGACGCGCGCTCAGCTCTCGCTCTGCGCTCTGCCTTCCAAAAAAAAAGTGTTGCTCGAGGCGCGCAGCGCTTTCTTCTTCTTCCATCTTCCACGATGCGCAATTCTTCTATTTGTTAACATTGCAGATGAATGAACAATTTTGCAAAAACGACAAAATTACTTAAGCGTGACACATCGAATCCACGGTCGAGCCTCTCGCAGAGCCTAGAATAGTATGACTGCCAAGCATGGATCTACAACGCTCGCATGATGCTTGCAGCTTTCAAATGCCAAGGGCGGCATAGGATGAGACAACTGAAGCAACGGGACAACGGCAACTGCTCGGGCTCAAGGTTTGACAAAACCGCTGCACCGTCGATCCAAACAGTTTGGCGGCTATTGGCATTCCGGCGTATCGCGCTACGACACGCGCCGCTTCTCGCAAAACGTCATTTCTCAAGACACTTTCGAGGCCAGCTAGCAGCGTTCAAGAGACCACTCACTCTGTGCGAGCCATGACACAGACAAGACCCTCTCTCTCGGCATCTGATCGGCAGTGCATCCCATGACCAGAAACAAACAAGAGCGTGATCACTGTTCTCTCCGCCCATCGCGTCCGAATGGCCAATACTGTTCCGCATTTTCCTGGTTGAGCAGCGTGTGCTCGCTCGCTTAACGTCTTTGACATGTCGAAGCGAAGTTCGTCTGGATAATCAGGTCCCTTTGTTTTTGGGATCTCAGGAATCCAACACCTGCGTGCCTGTCTCTTTTTCGCGAGAAGAAAGAGAGAAAGAGAGCATCGATTGAATTTGTTCATATAGCGTGGGAAAAGAGTGGCTGCTGATGGATGCCGAGCTTCAATCAGCGGAGAGCAACGAGTGCACAGTTCGAGCTGAGTGCACCTGAGCGGACTCCAGACCACGCAACAAGTTTGGAATGCAGCGAGCGATTCGCCGTTCGAGTTTCTGCTTCTGCTTACTCTTTTCGCCCTGCAGGTCTGTTCGGATTGCAAGGCCGAAAAGGGCGCGCGCTGCCGGTTTTGGTTTGTGTGTTGTTGTTTGTTGCGTCACACTCTTTCGGGCGCGTTGCCAGAGTCAGGGACACCAAAAAAAAAAAAAAAAAAAAAAAAAAAAAAAAAGAGAGAGAGTGAGACAGCGAAGGAAGCTCGACACGCGCGTTTGGTTCCTTCGTTGCTTCGTGCTGCTCTCGATTCGGAGGCCAGTTCAGTCGGTCGGTCTGTCGGTCATCAAGGTCGATCCGAACGACTTCTTATTCATTTTGTTCTTCGTCACATCCTTCCTTTCTCACCATCACCATCGTCGTCCTCCGCAAGACACACGCACACCTCCCCTCCAAAAACCCAAAAGATGGTCTCGAGCATCATCTACGACACGGTCGTCGCGGCCATCCCGCCAAGCATCAAGGCGCAAACCCCCGTCCACCTCTTGGCATGGATCCCTGGCAAGTCGCCCATCTCGACGTTGCCCGAGTTGGTCGCCGCCGTCATCACCTACCTCGCCGTCATCTTTGGCGGTCGCGAACTCATGAAGAACCGCGCTCCTTTGACCACCAGCATCAAGCTTCCCTTCCTGCTGCACAACTTGGCGCTGACGTTTGGTTCGGGTCTCTTGCTCGCGCTCATGCTCGAAGAGGTCGTGCCCATCGTGCGTCGTAACGGCTTCTTCTACGGTATCTGCGGCGAGGGCGCGTGGACCATGAAGCTCGAAACGTACTACATGATCAACTACTACTTCAAGTACTGGGAGCTCATCGACACGGTCTTCCTCGTGCTCAAGAAGAAGCCGCTGGCTTTCCTGCACGTCTACCACCACTCGGCTACCGCGGTGCTGTGCTTCTCGCAGCTCCACGGCAAAACGTCCGTTTCGTGGGTCGTCATCTGCCTCAACCTTGCAGTGCACGTGTTGATGTACTTCTACTACGCCCTCACCTCGCTCAAGATCCCCTGCCCGTGGAAGAAGTCGGTCACTACCGCTCAAATTACGCAGTTCGTCATCGACCTGGCGGTGGTGTACTACGCCTCGTGGAACCACGTGGCAGCGACCTATGCACCTAGCCTACCGCACGCGGGCTCATGCGCAGGCAAGGAACACGCCGCCATCTCAGGAGTGGTCTGCCTCACCAGCTACCTCTTCCTGTTCATTGCTTTCTACAAGAAGACCTACGCCAAGGACAAGGCTCGTAGGGCGGCGGCGGCTGTTAATGCAAAGCTCAACGGCGCCAAGTCGAATGGCAAGGCCAACGGCAAGTCTCGCTGAGGCTTTCGCGGGAGCTGACACGTCGAGAATTGGCGTCCAGAGCGCCCGCTAGGATGCGAAGACGATGGTCCACACTGGAAAAGCCCAATGCTCGACACACCCGACATCCCCTTCAAACACATCTGTACATACACATCGACCCCAGACCTCCCTCACTCGCTCCCTCACACGAGCACGCACAAACATACGCTCTTTTGCTCGTTCTAAACACACTTGTACCACTTTGTCAGCCTTGCTGCTCGGCCTAACTCGCCCATCCACAAGGCCGTCTCGCTAAAATATCAAAGGGAAAAACAGCTCCGCGCTCTTGTTGCTTGTGTGTGTAAACGTAGCGACACAGAGATTGAGCCCTCGGGAAGCAAGCAAAATCTCAAGACTGGCAGCGAATGCGAAAGCGTGAAAGGTCCCCCGACAAGCCTCAGACAAGCCTTAGACAACTCACAGAGAATCCTCACACAACCCTCAGGCAACCCTCAGGCAGCTCTCGGGCAACCCTCATCACACTCTCCTTTCTGCACGCAAACGTTTAAAAAAACCATCTGGATTGCTTGAAACAAAGCTGCTACCACGCCTACTCTTACAAAAAGTAATCTGGCACTCTCCTCGACACCAACGGTTCGCCCGCCCTTGGAGCGGGATCAAACTGCAAAAAGGTATACTTGAGGTTCTCGTCAATCTCCATAATGGCCGCCTGGTTGCCGCAGCGGTAGCAGTAGTTGGGCGCTGAAAAGATCGTGACCACATTGCGCTCTTGCGACCAGTTGAAGCCGTCCATGACGAGCTGATGCGCACGCGCTACGAGCGTCAGGCCATTGTTGTGGTTGAACGCCTCCGAGATGTCTTGACCGAACGTGTAGCCTGCGCCTCGTGGCGAGATGCCCCATCCACATCGGTCGTCCGGGTCGGACCAGAGCAAGTCGCACATGGGACCTTCGTGCGGCACTTCTTGGATGCGGTCGATGGAGCGAATGTGGTCCAGCGTGTCGATCGAGGGTGAAAGTCCACCATGCAGACAGAAGATCTACCAAAGCAAAGCAAGCGAAACCAAGGAGTCAGTACACAGTTGCTGGCAAAGAGCGAAATGGTCATTATCTGCGCTCACCTGGTCGTCAATCAAAGCGGTCAATGGAAGGTAGTCGAACAGATCGGTGAAGTACTTCCACACGTTTGCGTTGCCGTATTTTCTGAGGCACTCGTCGTAGAAGCCGTAGACCTGGGTGATCTGTCGCGACTCGTGGTTGCCACGCAGGATGGTGACGCGATCGCGGTATCGCACCTTGAGCGCGACGAGCAGCGTGACCGTCTCGACCGAGTAGTATCCACGGTCGACGTAGTCACCCATGAAGAGGTAATTCGTGTCGGGCGAGTTGCCGCCGATGCGGAAGAGCTCTGACAAGTCGTGGAATTGACCGTGGATGTCACCGCAGACGGTGACGGGGCAGCGGACGGGCTGGACGTTGGACTCGCCGAGGAGGATCTCGCGTGCCTTGTCACACAAGCGCTTGATGTCGTTTTCCGAGAGCTGCTTGCACTCGCTGAGATGCGCGATCCACGCGTCCTGTTCGGTAATGTCGACCATGGTGGATGAGCGAGAAGATCTAGAGATAGGCTGGGTGATTAAGGAAGATTTGCTGGGCAGTGCCGGGAGAAGATGGTTCAAACTGATCCAAGGTGCGAGAGGGCGCTCCAAAAAAGTGGGTATAGATACGCTGCGGGCGTGAATGAAGCGCAGGTAAGATGCGATGTCGGTTGCTGGTCTCGCTGAGAGAGAAGCTATCTATGCGGACGAAGGAGAAGAAAGATAAGGACCTGAACTCGAGGAGAGAGTCAAGGCAAGAGTTTGCGTTTTGATGGTGGTTTTGGTGTGTGGTGCTGGAGAGAGGACGAATGCAAAAGACGATGCGGGTGGGTCAAGATGTTTTGGTGGAGAAGACGATCAAGAAACACCGTGCAAGATGATGGAGGCAATGGTGATGAATCGAGTGACGAATGCTTGAGCCACAAAGGCGAAACTCACAGCCAGACACAGCAGAGATCGGGCTTAGTTTTTGGCGCGTTTCTTTGACTGTTAGGATTGGAGACACAGAGGCACTCACCCAGTCAGAAGCAAAGCGACGTCCAATTCCGTCGAGCACTTGGCACAACAGCCAGCCAGTCCAGCCAGTCTCTGATTTCACGAAAAAATGAATCGTACGCAATCCACTCAGACTCGCTGCTTGCACCTGCAGTCGCAGCAGCACACGTCCGTCGATTTTCACCCGCGTCGTCGAGAGCCACAATTGAGCCAGCCATCCAGCCAGCCACTCAGCAGTCAAATTTAGCTGCGCCTCCCTTCGCTGCTTTTTCTCGCCAAAAAAAAACAACGCAGCCCGATTTTGAAAAGCTGGTCTAAGCGCTGCTGCTCTCTTTCTTCGCACAGCAGATCGATCACCACGCGACCTCTCTCTCTCTCTCTTTTTTGCATTGCAGCTTCCAGCTTAACAATTGAATTGTTGCCGAAAAATCCATCTCGGAAACTCGTCTCGATACCATCGCATCACATCGCATCGCATCGCATTTCTCACTCCTCACCTTCCTTCCTACACTACATCACCCCGCACTCTCATCAACATGTCCCTTCTACGACAGGCTGTCGCAGGAGCTTCTCGCTCGAGCGCCGTGCTCCGAACCACCTCGGCTCCCCTCCGACAACTGTCCACGTCGGCAGTCGCACGCAAGGATCCCCAGCTCGGTGACTACCCCGACCTCCCCTTCGTCAGCCAGCAGCAGCGCAAATACTCGCCCAAATGGTGGGACCCACAAGAGAAGCGCAACTTTGGCGAGACCGTGAGCATCCACCATCATCCTGCACAGCTACGACGATCAAGCTCGCTGACATACTGTTTGCTTTTTCTATAACAGCCGCACGAGCAAGACGACGTGCTCTCCGTATGGGCGCCTGACGTTCACGCCGTTCCTGCCTCTTCGGCGCTCCGTCAGTTTCTCGTCGCCATCGGCGTCGTTGTTCTGTTCGGCTCCACAGTGTACGCTGCTACGCCCGCCAAGCCTGCACTCCCAAGGGTAAGCACCTCAGTTTCATTCACAGCCACACGCAGCCCTTTTCTTGCGCTGACACTTCTCTATGATCTTGCACCTTGACAACAGACGTACCCTCGAGACGGCCTCGCCACGGAACTTGGCGGCGAACAGGTAGCTGTAAGTTTGAGCCCCTCGCGTCGATGATCCCGATGATATCCGCGTCCTGACACATCGCCCTCGAATTGCCTTTTTGACATGGTAACAGGCTCCTAAGGAAGGTGCATTCAGCGCAGACGCAGACGAGGACGAGGAGGACGACGAGTAGACGCTCTCTATCGTCACTCACTATGTGCTACATTGGTCCTGCAATCTACATCTCATCGACTTCGTATCAGTTCAGACGTTTGTCCCTCGTAGAGACACGAGAAGGAGGCAGCAGACTTCAGACTTGAAGGTGGCGCTGTAGTCCTCGGATCAGCCATGCTGTTTTCGAAGGCAGTCACAAGATGCGGCAAGGAAGGGTTTGCAAACCCTGGCGAGGATTTGAAGGCTAGAAGCGTTGTTCCATGGCCAGCCTCAGAATTCTGCAACAGCCGGCATGGCTCGAGCATGGAGTCGGTTCAAGGGGTCATGTCGATGAGCTTGAGACGAGGCATGTTTGTGAAGTACTCGACTGTCTTTGCTGCGTTGATCGCATCTCTCTTCACACAATGACTGCCTCGGAAGCTCGAAAGGGCTTTTCTACCGGTGCTGCCAGCGCCTCTGTGCCGCGCTCCTCCAAAAGCATCAAATCGCCTGGATCTTACTGGGACAAGGAGATGCGACACAAAAGTGCGTGCGACGGAAGCGTTCATTCAGCTCATCGAAACAGCCGGATCTGATAGACGTCACGGGGCTCAAGGTCGGGAATATGAATGGAGATGCAACGCAGAGAGAACTGACGAGAGTAGAATGCAGTCAGTTTTTTGAATGACCAAACGAACAGCCCAGCACCTCGCATGTTGGCTCGTGAAGGCGAGTCTGACATTGCTCTTGCCTGGTTCATCCGGACCAACTCCGTTCAATGCTGTGCCAGGAGCGATGCATCGCAGCCACCATGTTGGACGTCATGCTGCTGAAGGCAGCAGAGAGCCTCAGTCGTTCTACCGCACCCCAGATCTCGACATGTATATCCTACCACGCAGAGACGGTTTTCGCAGTATATTTAAAGACCATCGAACAAGGGGTATTGTACAGAGTATTGCGTAGGAGGCATCGAGATCAAGGCTGACGAGATGGTGTATGTGCAAATGTGTCGAAGCTTGTCGAAGCTCGTCGAGGATCGCAACGGTAGGGAGGTTTTGTTGGTTCATGTCGAAGCTGCAACTCTTCTTGTGGTCTCTTGGCTCCTCTTGACGTTGACGCTCAGAGCCTTCGAGTCGTAGCAGCAATGAAAGAGAAAGGCAATGCATACCCGGGTTAGCACGCTCTACTCCTCCGTCAACATCTCCTCGACCATCAGTGATAACAGTTTCCTGCAACTTACGTGATATAAAACGATCAGGATCATGGTGAGACTGCCAAGCCAGTTGGCCAGCGCGGACAGCGTCACGTCGCTGATCATTCTTGAAGTCCGTTCTGAAAGGAACGTGTGGTGAGGATCGAGAGTGATATGTATCAGGGAAGGTAAGAAGAAGAATCGCTGCTTGTCGAGGATGGCCAGTGCAGCGTTGCTGTGCAGCTAGCGGGGCAGTGACTTGGAAGCCTCAATTTGGATCCGAATTTTTCGGCCGTGAAGCAAGTGGACCCTGAATTGCTCTTTCACCACGACCGGCTCCTCTCCTTGCTCAAACCACCCTTCCACAACATCGTCCTCAGCCCGGGCTGAAGGATATAGCCACCACCCGGCTCATCAGCAATCATGGGTCGACCGCGCACATCGCTACTCCCAGGACCCGCTCGCACCCGTCCACGCAAGCGTGCCGACCAACCGGACTCGTACCTGCTCAAGCACTACGCGCTCTTCAACTCGCTCACGCGCTACACCCACGACGACCCCACGGCCGCCACCTCCCAGCCACCTCGCAGGCGGACCTCCGCCTCGGATAAAGCAGCGAAGGACAAAGCTCGAAAGCTCGACCGACTGCGGCAGCGCTACCCCGTTGGCGGGATCTCGTCGTACACGTGGCCGGTCCCGTTTCCTCAGCTGCCCGCATACTCTCAAACGCCAAGCGAGCGGATGGACGAGCTGGTGCACCAGTTGGTACGGGACACGTTCGATGCAGACTACGCCAAGTTTCGGTCGCCGGCTTGGGCGAAGGAGCATAGGATCACGCAGGAGCACATGGATCGGATCGTGGTCGATCCGCAGCAAGTTGACGAGAGCGCAGCCGCGGCCAAGGCGTTGGTCGAGACTGTGCTGGGGAGGGTCGTCACGGGTGTCAAAAGAGGTGCGATTGGTGTACGCGAATCCGCGGCGAAAAGTAGCGTCAAAGGCAAAGATGTGCGCGCTTCGTCCGAAGTCACCGCGGCCGCCTCGGAGGTAGCGTCAGAGCCTCAACCCACTAGCGCAGATACCGACACTGCAGCGAGCACAGTTGACCCCCCGTTGGATGAGAACGAGCTCGACGAAGAGATCCTACAGATCGGTCGCTACGATCTGAATTGGAAAGAGCTATTGGACTACCTCGAATCCACGGCAGGAAGCTCCAAGACGACGCAGTGGAGAAATTGGCACTTGCTCAACGCCATCGCCAAAACACGGCAGCGTTGCGAGCAGCTGTTTGGTCATCAGCATCCATGAAGTTCCCGTTGCGTCCCATGTATCAGCAGTGTAACACCACCATCTTTTGTTCTTCGAACCGCCCCGAGTGTTTGAGCATGAGAACAAGTGATGAAGAGAAGAAGTCCATTTTGTATGGCACGCCCTAATATACGCGACGCGGAGCGTGTGTTTCTCGCGAGACCAACACTCGGAAGAGCTAAGCTCGAAATGAAGGCGATCTCTTGAGTTTCTTCTCGACGCTTCAGCCTTCAGGCTTTTGCCTTGCCTCTCCCACACTCCTCCATAGAAGCTTCATCGAGGAGCACTACCCGTCAACCGTCATTACAGCGCTGCTACAAGCAGTACGACGTCGGACGAGCATCATGGCGGTCTCGACCAAACGTCGTGCGGCTAGCTCATCGTCCAGCGACTTTTCACCTTCGCCGTCACCGCCTCCGCCGACGACGACTACCGCAAGACCTGCAAAGAGGACCAATCGCACCTCAACAGCAACGTCTTCATCGGCGACCAAGTACGGCGACATCTTTGGTGCCGCATCGAGCTCAGCAGCGCCGGCAGCTTTACCTGCACGAAGTCATGGACCGTCGTACCATCGACCGCTGCTTGTCGACGATGACGAAGCGGTCCTCGTGCTGCTGAAATGGTTCGAGGGCGTCTCGAGCAAGAGAGACATGCCATGGCGTGCAACCTTCATCAACGCCTCTGACTACACCGACGCGCAAGAGCTGCGAGAAGCGAGGAAGAAGAGAGCGTACCAGGTGTGGATCTCCGAGATCATGCTGCAGCAGACGCGCGTCGAGACGGTCAAGTCGTACTGGCTCAACTGGATGTCGAAATGGCCGACGATCGAAGCGCTCGCATCGGCGCCCGAAGATCAGGTACTCGCTGCGTGGCGAGGGTTGGGGTACTACAGCCGAGCGACGCGCATCCACACGGCGGCCAAGAAGGTGGTCGCCGACGCGACCATGGACGGTCTGCTGCCGGAATCGCCCATCGAGCTCGAGAAGAACGTCCCCGGTGTCGGACCGTACACGGCGGGCGCGATCTCGTCGATCGTTTTCGGCCAACCTGTTCCCATCCTCGATGGCAATGTGGCGAGGGTGCTGTCGAGGCAGCTCGCGCTGTACGCCAACCCGAAAGCAAAGCAGACAACGGATCTCATGTGGGCGGCGGCAGACGTGCTGGTGAAAAAGGCGTACGAGGTTGGCGGTGGAAAGGGCACGGTGCCGGGAGAGTGGAATCAGGCATTGATGGAACTCGGCAGCACAGTGTGCACGCCGCTCAAGCCTGGATGTGGCGAGTGTCCGATTCGCAGCACATGCAGGGCGCACCACGAAGCTGCGGAGACTAGTACGCAAAGGCAAAAGAGCAAGAAGGCAGAAGCGATGGTGGTTGATCTGGAAGATCTGTGTCGATACTGCGAGCCTTTCCCATTCGAAGAAGAAGCAGAAGCGGCAGAACCGGGCAACGCCAAGACTCAGCAAAACGGACTCAGCAAGTTACGCCAGGCGACGCTCTCTTTCGGCTTTTCCGCTGCCAAGTCGAAAGCTAAAGCAACAGCAGAGCAAGACAAAGTCCAACTGACGCAGACGATGGAAGCGCACATTCGCAAGTATCCGATGAAGCTCGAAAAGAAAAAGATTCGACAGGAAGAGTGCCTGGTCTGCATCATTCACTCTTCGCAGGGAGAGTATCTGCTGGAACAGCGACCGGCCTCTGGCTTACTCGCGAGCATGTGGCAGTTCCCCTCGCTCACCCTCTCCACCACTGTCACCGGATCTGAAGACAGCGAGCAGGTCTTTCCTACGACAACCATACCCAAACTCATCGACGCGTTCCTCGCCTCGCTCATCGACAAAAACAGCACCGCCGAGACAAAGGACAAAGTGGGCAGCATCACGCACATCTTTTCGCACCTGCATCTCACCATGCACGTCTACAGCGTCTCGCTTTCTGCTACCGCCGACGCCCGCCCAAACAAGTCGCAAAACAAATCCCCTTCAAAGAAACAGCAGCAAGAATCAACAGAGAAGAACAAGAACTTTGGCAGCAAGCTCGGCGACATTGCAGTGCGAAGGTGGGCCGACGCTGACGAGGTCGAGGCAGAGACTATGGGCACTGGAATGCGCAACTGCTGGTTGGCGCTGCAATCCAACCAAAAGGCGAAATCGACAACCAGTAAACGCAAGAAATGAAACTTGCTTTCTTCGGCTCATCCGATGCTTCGATCCTGTGTTCTGCGTGACCGGTATGTTTGGCTGAGTGTTGTGATTCTGCATAGAAGTACATTGTTGCGTCAAAAAACATGCGCAATGCTTTTTTTTGGGATCGGCGACAGAGCCGTGCGTCCGAGTGGGTGAGAGGAGTGTGCGTAGATTGCTTCATGACTGAGCAGCAGCTGGCACTGCGATGCCCTGCGTGAGCTCTTCGGGAACAGGACCGGGGAAGCCGTCTTGCAGCAGCGAAGGCAAAATCCAGCTCTGGAAGAACTTCGAAGCTTCAGACGCGCCCTTTTGGTGGTAAATGGCGCCCACCAACGCCTCGACGGCGACACCTCGAACCTTGTACAGTCCCGTCTCCTTGGGTCCCAGCTGCCCATCCGTCACTGCCGGCGTCCATCGCATCACCTTTTCCAGACCGAGTCCCTTGCCGATCTGGTCCCCCAGCCTATGTGTCGACAAGATCGTGTCGACCGCAGTGGGCGATTCGAGCAAACGATTGATGTAGTCGTGTGCCGCGTTTCCTTTCGACGTGGTCTGCAAGCGCGAGTGCAGGAACAGCGTGGTGAAGAGCTTGAGCGTTCGACGACCGACAAAAGCTAGCCTTCGGTTGTGCCCCTCGCGCGCATTGAGGTACGACTCGTGTGTGACAGCGCGCAGTGCAAGCTCTGCATTCGAACCGAGCAGATCTGAAGATGACGACGAGAATGGCGCCGAAGCAAAATGCGAAATCACCTTCTCGCCAGTGACGTTGGTACCGAGCGCAGGAGAAGGAGACTGGCGGAAGTTGGTGCCTCTTGGCGAAGCAGCTGATGGTGATGCTGCGGAGGAAGACGAGGACGACGCTGTGCTAGTTGCGGCCGAAGCAAATGCTCGTGCTTGCGAGGACCAACTTGACGATGGAGCACTAGCCACGGAGGCTACAGCGATACGGCTCGAAGAGCTGCTGCCGGCATGAGCAGCGCTGCGAGAGCTGCGCGCCACTTCTCGGAGCGACGCTTGTACACGACGAGATGCCATGACGGGATGCTGGATTTGGATGGTGGGTAATAAGCTGTCCTTGCTTGCTCCGACCGGATCGGATCGAGGGGGGGGGGGGCCAGCAGATCTCGTCGATGAGCAATGCAGGCACTAGCGACCAGCCTTTTGGATGATTGGATGTGTGCAACAGCCTCAACTGCTTGGGTCGAATGTCGAGAGAGGAAGGAGATGGAGGATAGGTGGTCGAGATCGGAAGAGGTTGCTCAATCGAGTCGAGTTGATGTTGGCATTTCTTTGACTTTTTTGATCTTTTCTTCTTAGCCAATTCGGGACCGACTCACAAGACCCACTTTTCTTCTGGCTGAATCTGCACAGAATGAGCTTTTCGTACGGGAGGGCTCTGTGAGAAGAAACTGGAAAAAATTGCAACTGCACACGTTACGCGCGATTTTTTATTCGCACGCTTCGATTCCGCTCTGACTGGCGCGCCCGCTCTCTCTCTTTGCAGCCTCGAACGACAGCTTGAAACGCCTCTCTGCGAAGCTCAGCTGCAGTTCAAACTGAGCCCTTTCAAGCCTTCATTCGACCTTTCCACCATCAATCGTCGAGACACTTATATCCGGTCTCTCTAGCATCATCATTCGTGCATTGATACTTAGACCGACACAGCATCGAAGCATCTCAGGATCGATCCAGCACCGAGACGAATCGACTCGACCTCTTCCGTACCACACAATCTCATACAACGCCCACCATGGCTCCTGTTGCGGCACCTTCCACTAGCCAGCCTGCTGGCGGCAAGCCCATGAACTGGGCAGACGAGTTCGACGAGCCCGTCGACGGCGACGCTCCCCGCATCGAGGAGCGCGACGAGGGTAACGGTGTCAAGGTCGTCATCGAGTACCGCACCAACCCAGACGGCAAGAAGATCAAGATCACCCGCAGAGTCAAGAGGACCCTGGTCAAGACCAAGGTCAACCACGAAGTCGCAGAACGCAAGACCTGGACAAAGTTCGGTCAGGAGAAGGGCAAGGCCGCCGGTCCTCACTCGGCCACCACCACCATTGGTGAGAACGTCGTTCTCAAGATGTCCGCCGGCAACAAGACCGCCGAGCCCGAGGTGGACGACATGGACAAGATGCGACAGCAGCTCGCCAACAAGCGCATCGTCTGCCGTCTTTGCAAGGGTGACCACTTCACTACAAAATGTCCCTACAAGGACACGCTCGAGGCCATCCCTGGTGCCGGTGCAGATACTCCCGAGGCTGGCGAAGGTTCCATGACCCCTCTCGCCGCTATGGACCCCACCAATCCTGCCGTGGCTGCGAGCGCAGGCGGCAAGTACGTCCCACCCAGCATGCGTGGCGGCGCAAAGGGACCCGGCGAGAAGATGGGCGGCCTCGGCGGCATGTCCAGAGACGACCTGCCCACGCTGCGTGTCACCAACCTCAGCGAGGACGCCGACGACGACGACCTCAGGGAATTGTTCATGCACTTTGGCCGTGTTGTACGTGTCTACGTCGGTCGTGACCGCGAGACTGGTATCTGCAAGGGTTATGCATTTGTCAGCTTCGAGAACAGGGAGGACGCCGACCGTGCAAGGCAAAAGGTCGACGGCAGGGGTTACGACAACCTCATTCTCAGCTGCCAGTGGTCGCTGCCCCGTGGTGAGCGTCCTTGATTGTCTCGGCCACCTGCTCCTCCTCCTCTCCTTCGTCCCCATTCCCCTCCCTCAAAAGTGGCCTACACCACGCATTCTGTGTGCGACTGGCCTCCCATCCCGCCCCCTTTTGTACATTTAGGTTTCTGTTGCTGTTGCCGTCGCGCAAGCCAAGCTTATCTTTCCTACTGCCCCTTCGCTTGTGCTGCTTTTGCTTATTGCTCATGGGTGTACGTTTGGAGCGAAAGAAACGCTTTGAGTCAAGGGATTCGTTTCAGACACACACGATGAGAGCAGGATATCCATGTTGCATGGGCGTGAGAACGAAGACAGAGAAAGAAAGAGCTGCACCGGAGAGTGGCGCGCGTGAAGGTCGAGAGCAGACGCGGACATGTCTAAGTGTTGAACCTGTTTCGAGTGGATCAAGTTGGTTGCAAAAGCAAGGTCAGTATGAGCTGCGCATGATTTCACGTTGAGGCTACACGCGTGAATGCTACTCACTTTCGGTTCTGGTTGGGCCCGAACAGATCCAGACGGATTTCGGGGAGCATGCGGTCTTCGAGCAGACGAAGGCGCTCATCGAGCGTGTTGTTAATCGTGATCTTTCCGCCGTGACCCGCGAGGACCACGCCACCGGCGCTGTCCTTGTTGAGACCTTCCTGGACCGTGACGCTGGTCGACTTGCCCGACTTTTCCTTGAAATCCTTCTCGGCCTGCTTGGCTGCGTCTTGTGCGAGCTGCACGTCGCTCGACTTGACCGTGACGGTCACCTTGGGCTCCATGAGTTGAAGCAAGCCCTGAAGAATGAGGTCGCCCAAGAGCTTCTTGTACTTTTCCTGGTCCTTGGCAATGCCGTTGAGCTTTTCGCGGGCAGCATCAAAGAGTGACTGAAGGTGCTGTTCGCGAGTCTGGAGGATCTTCAATCGCGACTTGTTGGTCTGATTGGACTGGGCGCTGTGTTGTGCGAATGCAAGCCAAGAGGAGCGTTTCAGCAGTCAATCCCTCTTTTGGGCCAGTTGATACCATGACTTACATCTTCTGAGCCACCTCGGCCTGTTTGATCTTCTTGTCGTATTGCGAGTCGATGTTAATGGCTTCCTGACGAACGATCTTGGCCTTTTCGATGGCAAACTCTTCGTCGGCCTTGATCTGAATCTCGCGAGCCTTCTCGACAGCCTCTTGTTTGATGAAGGCCACCTGTGGTTATATAACAGTACGAATGTCAGTTACGAGCCAGACTCGAGAACGAGTCAGGTTTCGATGTGTGGGAAACGCACCATCTTCTTCATCTCGGAGAGAACCTCGTCATCGTTCATGGGTCGGCTCGACATGATGGCTTTGATATGGGCCCGAGCCACTTGTTGGTTTCCGATGTGTCTCTGGTCGTATGATGCGCTGAAGCGGTGTGAGTCGAGGGCAATCTGACTTTATCGGCTGAGCACTGTGATATGAGGAGAGGATGGTGAAGGTCACAATCGATGAATCAATAATACCAGGCTGACTAGTTGAATGAGCTGCTGCAGTGCATAGGGGCGGCGCAGTCTTGAGTTCTGAGCTTCTTTCGACGCACGCGCCAAGAGGCAGAGCTTGCTCAGAATGTGCTGCTGCTGTGTGCCCTCACTCGAAATTCAACAGAATCGGAAATTTCCCCTCTTGAGGCTGCGTTCGGAGCCGAACAGGAGTGGAGGGAAAAAGGCGCGTTCTGCTCGACAAAACAACACTTTCTCAGTGCACCACTTTGCATGCATGCCTTGTCACTTTGCTCTTCCTTTGACGCACACAACCACCATCGGCTCACCCTTGTCGGCCACTTTCTTGCGTCTGCGGGTCCTTTTTCTCTTCTAGCTCAGCGCTAGACTTTTGATCCCGCAATCTCCTCTTTCGTTCGCAACATCATCATCACACCCTTCTCCGTCAACGATAACGATCAAGCTTGATCTTACTCTGCTCGCTCGCCATGTCGGACACCAATCCAAACGTCGAGCAAGCTTCTGTCGCACAGGTCGATCAGCCTCGTGACTCACAGTCCACCTCCTCGCCTCGCCACCCGTCGTCCTCCCCGCAGCCTGGTTCCCCCACCTCCGCTGCGACCAAACCAGCTCAATCATCCGCAGAGGATACCACTTCGCGTCGAAAGAGGGAGCGCGAAGGCAGTCTCGAGCCCTCCCAGCTGACCCCTTCTAAAGCGACTGAAGCTATCCCCGCCAAAAAGAACCGCCTCGAGGACTCGTTGCAGGAAGAGGACGATGACGACGCGCAAAGCCATCCCGTTGAAACCGACAAAGTGGGCCACATCCGCAAAAAGGTCGACGAGCTGAGCACCAAAGAGCTCGAGCTCAAGTCGGCGGACCAGGCTTCCAATGCCGCCGATGCAGCAGCTCCCGTTGCGGAGAGCAACAAAGACGCTGCCTCAGAAGCGATTCCCGAGTCTGCATCCACAACCGAGTCCGAACCACAGCCCGCTGCTGATCCCGCTGCAGACAAAAGTGCGGAACCACAAGCAGCAAAAGCGGCCCAAGACCCACCCGCTCGCACACAGCCAACCTTTTCTTCTTTCAGCTCCAAATCTTCCCCCTTCAGCTCGGTCCCTTCCTCATCAGGTTCCTCCTCTGCCACCCCCATCAAAACCGGTTTCTCGGCTTTCGCCGCCAAAAGCTCGGGCATCAAGCCCAGCAGCCTCGGTTCCAGCATCGGCGTTCATCACGACGAGAATGGTTCCGCATCTCCACTCGCCGCCACCGCTTCTGCAGCGCCACCTTCAAAACCCATCGTGAAAGGCTCCTCATTCGGTTTCGGTGCCTTTGCCGGCGCCAGTCCGCTAGCAAAGCCAAAAGCTGATTCTCCCGCTGCATCTGACAAGCAAGCCGAAAGACCACAATCAAATGACGACGACAAGGCCAGCTTCACTCAGAAGCTCCTCAGCCAGAATGACGACAGTTCCGCCGCCTCGGAGACCAAGGACAAGCCTTTGCTCGAAGCACCCGAAACCGAAAGTAAGTCTTGTCCCTATCTTTCTTCTCATACATTCAACCATTCACTGACCCTTCTCCCTCTAAAAACAGCAAAAACCGGCGAGGAAAACGAGGAAAGTATCCACAGCATCCGCGCAAAGCTCTACACCATGGCTCCAGATCAATCCTGGAAAGAGCGTGGCACCGGCACTCTCCGCGTCAATGTCCCCAAGCGCTCGTCCGACAAACGCCCCGCTCGTCTCGTCATGAGAGCCGATGGCATTCTCAGGGTCATCCTCAACGTGCCGCTCTTCAAGGGTATGAAGTGTGAGCTTCAAGAAAAATTCGTCCGCATCGTCGCCTTGGAAGACACCAAGCCCGTCCACTACGCCATAAAGGTATGTTGTCTTGCGCTTCGAACGCCGCAGTCTTGCAAATCGATCAATCGACACTGACACCGACTCGCTTACCCTTTTCGCCGCCGCGACCATGTCGACGACCCAACAGCTCAGCAACCCAAACAACGCAGCTGCTCTCATGGACGTCCTCGATGAATTCGTTGTCTCGGCAGACCAATCCTCTCAGGCGTGATTCTGGCCACACTTCAAAAACAGGACACAATCAACAACATCATCAGCAGAGTCCTTCGCAATCGGACTTTCTGATTCATGGCGCAATCGACTTGTGTGTGAGAATGACACACCTCTTCCCTCACGTGGGCTCTGACAGTTCGAGATGCTTTTCCACACAGTGATCTGACTTTGATCGTTTCTAACGACGCAATTGCAATTCCAAGGCAAACAAAAGGTTCTGAATCTGGACATGAAACCGACTGATGTGTGACTTCTTTTTCTTTTCTCACTTGGCCATCTCCTCGAGCGCATCGAGCAGCGCCGCAGCACTCCACGCCTGGGTAGCGCACGAATCCGAGCAGTGGGCTCCGTCGGCATTGGTCAGCTCGGGCAGACCTGCCCACGGCGACGAGCGAATATGCTTTCGGTGCTCGAGCATCATTCTGTTGATGCGATGGTTGAGCACCGGACGCTGGACGCCCGCCTTTTCGCCAAAGATGGCTACAGCGCGCAGATAGTAGCCGCGCAGCCACACCCATTCAGGGCCGTTGTGATAATTCCACCCGCACGACGTGGCGGGATCGTCCGTGTCGAGCTGGTTGTAGTTGGGACGGTAGTTCCAGTCGGAAGGATCGAGCGTCTTCATTCCGAGAGGTCCGACCAGAACCTCGCGAGCCTTGTTGAGCGCGTTCCTGGCGTGCTCAGGCTCGAACAGCTCCGGGGCAACGCACATGGCGATGGGGAAGTTGGAGCGGAACTGGTAGTCGGCCCACTCGCGACCTTTCGAG
The DNA here is from genome assembly GCA_023212695.1 of Sporisorium sorghi. NCBI lineage: Eukaryota > Fungi > Basidiomycota > Ustilaginomycetes > Ustilaginales > Ustilaginaceae > Sporisorium > Sporisorium sorghi. Next base: position 11,874 of record JALCCG010000111.1, on the reverse strand, counting down.
GAACCGTACACGTCCTTGTAGATACCTCGACGGTTGACGAGCTTGGGGTCAAGGTCGTACGAGCTGTCCTCGCTAGCCTCCAGTGGGATGTAGTAGGCCCGCTCAAACGACTTTTGCAGGAGATCGGCCCATTGCGTGTAGGTCACGAGGGTCTTTTGGCCCTTGATGGTGGCCTCGACACCCTTGCCTTCCTTCCACACGCCCTTCTTCTCGAGCTTGGCAACCCAGGTCAGGGTGCTCTTGAGGAGCGCGATGATTTCGATCGCAGCTCCGTTACGAGGCGACCCGGGAACACCCTTGTTGCCGGCCTTGGATGAAGACCCGTTCTTGTCCTGCCAAGTTCCACAGTTGTGCTCGTTACCACCAAAAATGATACCGCTCTCCCAGTCGACGTCGACATCAATGTTGAAGCCCTCTGTGTGCATGTCATTGTCGATGGCTGGGCCAGCGTTGTATTCTCGGAAGTGGATACCAGACGCATGGCGTTGAAGGATCTCCTGGATGAGCTCAGCGACGGTGCTCTTGTGGGCGAAGGCCTTGGGGTCGTCCCACGGAACCCACTCGTCGTTGAGCGGGAAACGTCGAGCAACCTTCTCGGTCAAGATCGCTTCGCCGTTGGGCACCATCTTGGTGTAGTCCTGCACGTTCTGCGCAAAGAACCAAGGACCGTCTCGGCAGTTGTATCGCGGGGTCTTGCCAGAGTCGAGCAGATTGGGGATCATGCCGTGCTTGAGCGTGGACCCGAAGGCGAAAATGTGTGCTCGAGCTGCTTCAAACATGCCGGTAACCAGGTAGAGACCACGAAGAGAGATGAAGACGTCGCGACCCCATAGTCTGGCCCACGACGCTGCGAAGAAAGGCAGACCAGCAGCCATCGAGGCCACCTGCTTGTCTGGCCACAACGAAGCGGACTTGACCAAACCATTCATCTGCACCGCACAGAGAGCCAGTGCTTTGATAAAGTCGTGGCCATCCTTGACGATGGGAGACATGCGAGAAAGGGCCTTGCGAACCGCAGCGTCGTAGGCCGCCTTGATCACCAAGGCAAAGTACTTGGGACGCATGAAGTTGGGCGCAGTGTCCTTGATGAGGTCGAAGCGCTGAGCGAGCCACTTGGCCGGTTCGGCCAGTCGGGGCAGCACGTTGAGCTGCTTGACCAGCCTCTTGTGCACATAGTCGAGAGCCCAGGTACCGTCTCGCAGATGGCCGCACAGCGGGTGACCGAGGTCGTTCGACTGGATGATCGGTCGCAACACGGCCATCCAGCCCTCGAGACCACAGTAAACAAGAGGCCCGCATCCAGGGATGGTGTATACTCCGTCGTTTCCTTCGGTGACGTCCTTCTCCTCACCATCAGCGCGGTAGAGGACTGCGTTGAGATCGACGAGATCCAAGTTGGCCATCGCCTCATCTGCGCCCGAGAGACACTGTGAGTCGATGTCATGGTCAATGTCCTCCAGCTCGGTGGTAAAGAGCATCACGCTACCCGGAGGGAAGAAGTCGGGCACCACAATCTCGGAACAGCGTAGGCGACCGCCATCTTCGGTAACGCGCACCTCCGGTTCCGCCAGGTCGACGAGCTTGGAAGGCAGACCGTCGAGATATTTGGCGTCGTTCGCCGCCTCTGTGCTGGTGACTTCGAGCGACTTGCCGAGGATGTATCGGACGCGAGTCCGGTCGAATTTGAATGGCCCGGCCTGTCCACGATCCTTAGAGCCCTTGTGGAACGCAGTGTGTGCGACACACACAAGGCCGCGGTGGGTCTGCGGATGAACTCGGTGCATGACAAGATAGTCATTCTCCTGATGAACGTGTCCTTCCGAGTAGCCGTTGCGCACCATCTCGACGTGCAGATGGTTGACAACGCGCTTGATAGCACCGATGCCGCTCTCCTCTGGGTTGCTGATAGGGCGATAGCGGCGACTTTCCTGCACAACATCGAGCGTCTTCGGGTAGAGGTCGTCGAAGCCCTTGGTGCTTCCGATGGCAGACCAAGAAAAGGCTACGAGGGCACCCATCGTGATGGCGTCCTCGGTCGTGCGCTTCATCGTGGGAGTCTCGTTGTCGTGCGTTACGTCCATGAAGAGCGCATGAGGACTAGAGCCGCTGAGCTGCTCAACAAGGCAATCGGCATCTTTCAAGTTGGCCTCTGGCAGCGAAATCTTGGAAGCCGTGGAGAGGCAGGCACCGTCCATGGAACCGATGGGCTTGTTGACGCCGAATCGATAGAGCAGACGGCTCTGCTCCTTGGGGTCGTGACCGTTCTCCATCTCACGGATGAGCGAGTTGATACCCAGGCGGCTGACAAAGTGCACATCCATCTCGGCGCTACCCGTAAAGAGTTCGGCGCAGACGTAGAGGTTGGGGTTTACCCTTCTGGCGACATCGAGGAAATGTTCTCCAACCTGGATGGGCGTCGAGTGGCAGTTGTCGATTCGAACGGCATCAAAGTTGGCGGCGAGCAACTTGGTGTATTCCTCCATGTGCTGCCAGAGGTAGGGTGAATCTTTTGGACCGGAGCCGTACCTGAGCTTGACGCAGTCTCCCCAGACAATGAGCTCACGCCTGAGGTAGACGCGCGATTGGTTGGAAGCGAAATCCTCGAGTGGGTTGGCTGCCCAGATCCAGCCATTGTTGGCCAGGGAGAGCTCCTTGGGGTCACGACCGGCATTACTTGGATGCTTGGGGTCAAGTCGAGTGAAGTAAGGCTCGAAGAAGGGGCTCTTGGAAGAGATTTTACCGAGCTGTGGGCCATTGGGGTCGAGTCGTGTGAACTTGAGACGACCCTCGAGGTTGCTGAGGATTGCCTTGACATCATCGTCGTAAGTGGCATAGTAGGACGCATTGACTTCGTCGACGATCTTGGCAAAGAAGCTGACGGACTCGTCGACATCGCTCAGGCCGAGATCGGACTGGAAGATTCGAACTGCTTCCTGAGCATCGATGGTCGTGGCGAATCGGCCCGCCAGTGTCATCTCGTTTTGCACAGCGGACTTGCGGATCTTGGCAGCAGCGTCCTTGAGAGCGGCACTTGTGCTTTGTGCGGCTGCTTTTGAGCTGGACTGAGACTTGCCAGACGAGAGGGCAGCTTGGAAGCTTTCTTTGGCGGCCTTGACATCGATGACGTAGTACTGCCACAGATTGAGAGGGCTGACTGCATGTTGCTTGACCGCGTCGATGAGTTTGGCGACATCAGCGTCGGATTTGAGCTCGTCCGGGATGCCGTAGTGCTGCAAATGGTTGTTGAGCTCGAACAGCGCCTTCTCGAGCTCATCAGCGGGTTGAAGGTGTGGAGAGTTGGCGGGACTGTAAGCGGCATCAGGGTGGTCGTTGAGCCACTCGCTGTTGTGCGCGGTGTGGTTCCAGACGACGTCGCTCATGCTGAGGATACCGTGCTTGGACTTCATGTCTTGGAGAACAGTCTTGAGCTGCTTGACGCGCTCTGCTTTTTGGCTGGCACCCTGGAGCTGCTTCGGGTAGAGGTCGTAGGAGAAGTCGTGTTGGTCGCCAATCGAGTAAGGACTGTTGCTGGCTCCACGTACATTGAGCGGCGGGAAGTGGATCATGTTGTAGCCGACGTCACGAGCCGAGTCGAGGTGTACGCCCCATTCTGAGATGGGACCAGCCCATTTGGAGATGAGGGTCTGCAGGACGATAGCGTCAAGGGCGAGGAAGTCGCTCTTGGTGGTGACGGCACCGCCGCCCTCTTTGGAGGACAGAGGCTTGCCGTTCTCGCCGAGGATGGGCTTGCGAACGGCAACTTGAAGGATGGGGTCGATGTTGAAGTAACCACTCTTGCCTCTCTTGCGTGCAGGCGCGTGCTCCTTGGCCTCGAACAGGTCAGCATCGGGCTGTTCATCTTGGTCGGTGGTGTATTCGACGTAGAACTCGAAGACACCGGCGGACTTGATGAGAAGGTCGACGCGATTGGCTGACGACGCAGACGAAGCAAAGGCTGTCTTTTCGAAGGAAGTGCGCTCGAAGGTGTCGCGCTTGTTCGAGTAGTTGGTCCAGAGGTAGGCATCGCTCGACGCGGTAGATCCGGCCTCGATGGAGAAGCGCAGGACGTAGGGCTGCACAGGAGCAGGAAGCCTCACGTAGGACCTCTGGTCGTTGGGACTGCCGTCCTGCTCGAGCACCAGCTCGAAGACCTTGACAGGCTCGGCATGGCCAGCTTTAGCGTGACCGTTGGTGGTCACCTTTGCGGGCGACATGGAGCCACTGTGCACCGAGATGCGGAGGACTGGGAGATGGGGGTGTCGAGAGCGTGTTTCGGGGTAGAATGATGCTCTGACGGCAAAGTAGGATGAAGAGGAGGAGGAGAGGATGGAATCGGAGGAGGAAAAGAGAGGATAAAGAGAGTGCGGGTGGAAAGGGAAGCAGTCAACCTCACGAACCGAGATCTTAGAAGGATGACAGCTGGAGAAAGACCAAAGGCGAGTGAGTAATCCTGCAGCGAGAGAGTGTGCTTCACGGCTGAGCTTGTATGCGAGTGATGCTTTGTGATCTTCGCGAATTCCACAGCGGTTCATCCGATGGTTATCGATAGCAGCAGCAGACAGCAGCAGCCAAAAAGACGCACGCGGGCCTCCACAGCCAGCTCGCTTCGCTTGTCGCCGACCAAGAAATCACACAAGCTGCGGATAGGACCCCGCAGACACACAAACATGCAGCAATTGGTCATTGACTCACGGCAACGCCGTCAATCGAGCGAGCTTCTTCGCACCTTCCACCCTTTGATTCACACTCGATGATCCTTGCAGAGCCATCAACCATTCGGCCATGTGCTGAGGTTCCAAGATGACCGTGTTGCCGTGTTCACGGCGTCTGCCTCAAAAATCGGACAATGAAAATGAGTTCGCACGCTTGGACAGCAGTCAATCTCTCTCATGCAGCCTCCGTCATCGCACGTCAAGCGATCAACGCACCTTGCACCTCTGCCTAACGACAATTCCGCGCGATCGTCGTCGTCGTAAATTACCGTAACTTTCAAGACGCTCGCGATTCCCGGTCTGGCTTCACTGTCATGGCGATGGTGACCTTCCAATCGTGCCGATACGTTTGAGAAGAGGTTGCTGTGTCGACTCGCTTTGCAATCGACCGGTCCACATGGCACTCGAGCTTTCTGGCTCATGCCTTTGGGCTGGTCCTCCGCACCTCCGCGTACGGAGCCCCTCTGATCGCAACCACGTGCGAACTCCTCATCGCTCGCTTGCGGTCTTCTAGCCTCGGATCCCGCGTTCTGAGTCTTTGCAGGCCCAGGCGAAGCTGGCAGCATATCCTCGCCGTTGATCCGCACCGTTCTTCTATTGGCAACCTCAGACCATGCCTGTGGTCTTCTTGCCCAACCCACGGCTTGCGACTGTCGATCGTGCTTGATGTCTATTCTTCAGTCTTTGAGTTAGGCAGCTACACAGTGCCGTCGCGCAGAGTCAATGCCGTTAGTGATATCCTGAAAAAAGGAAAAAGTCGTCCTTGGAGCCACCCTAGGAGCCACCTGGGGTGGCTGAGGTGGGTGGCTCCGCAAACAACCAAGGGGGTGGGTGGCTCCATGTACGTACCCAACATCAATTCAATGTTAGATTTCTAACCAAACTTTCATGTTTTTTAGAAGTAGCCACTTGTGTCAATTAAGCTCTAAAACACATTTTTGGCTTTAGAGAAAAAAACATGATTATCTGTCGAGACTTCTCATGATTTGATCTTTGTGACTGATTTTTAGCTTGATGTGTAGTTTATAATTGTGTGCCAGCCACCAATTCCCAACAAGGGTTGTGGCATAGTTGGTAGAGGGTCTCTTGTAAATTAGGAGCCTAGATTGGGGGTGCTTGCATAGGTGGCTCCAGGTAAGAAACCACCCAGGGTGGTTGCTTGGGTGGCTCCTAGGACAACTTTTTCCTTTTTTCAGGATAACATGGTTGGTGTACTTATGGGACAGGTGTACTTGTGGGCCAAAATCCGTCGGCGAAAACAGCCGCTGAGATTTTCCAAAATCCATAGGCTGTTTCAGCTGTTGAGGAAATTTGAAAATTTGCAACTCCACACCAGTACATTTTTTTTGAGTTACAGTTACTTCTTTTTCAGAGCTGCTCCTGCTTCGACGACACCACAAACCTCATGCTCACCAACAACCTTCCTTGACCCTATGTTGAACACATCTACAACACTGCCAAAGATGGCATCTCCTTCACCCTCTACTTCACCTCAGAAGTGCAGCAAAGCCCATCACATCTTCACAGCAGCAAACACTGCCAGAAACAAGGCCAGAATCCAGAGAGCCATTCAGGAGCTTCAAGCAGGATCTTTTGGCAGCACCAGGAAGGCAGCTGCTGCATACAATGTATCCAAGTCAACCCTGACTTGCCGCATGCAAGGATTGACCCCAAAGAAGGATGCACACTCAAAGCAGCAGACCTTGTTGCCTGCTGTAGAGACAGCTCTTGCCACACACATAAGCACCTGTGCCTGTGGTGGCTTCCCACTCACTCTGGCTGACATTCATGCATATGCCATGTACCTGGCAAGGAAGCAGAGTGGTGAGGATCAGCACCTTGGTCAGAGCTGGCTGAAGAGCTTCATGATCCAGCACCCCAATCTCAAGTCCACCCTTTCTCACTGTGTGGAGAATGCTTGTCTGAAAGCAGTGCAGCCAGACAATGTCTGCAAGTTCGTTGACCGACTCAAGGAGGTTGTCAACAAATTCAACATCAAGTCTGACATGATCTTCAACATGGACAAGACTGGCTTCATGTTTGGCATTGGGGCCAAGCATCAAGTCATCATCAAAAAAGGGCAGTCTCACTTCAAGGGTATGCCAGGCAACAGACAAAGTGCTACTGTCATCGAGTGCATTGGCTCTGGAGGGCAGATTTTGCCCCCACTCATCATCAACAGCAGAAAGATCCACACCTTTGGCGAGTTCAGCGGCATGCAATCAATCAGAAACTAGTGGCAGTTTGCAAAGACTGCCAATGGATGGACAAGCAACAGTCTTGCTGTCATGTGCCTTGAGCACATCTTTGATCCACACAGCAAGCCAGCAAGAGGCCAAGAAAAGGAATGGTGAGTCCTCCTCATTGATGGCCATGGCTCACATGTCTCCAGTGACTTCCTTGATGCCTGCTGGCTCCGAAAGATTGTTCTGGTGTGCTTCCCACCTCATGTCACCCATGTGATGCAGCCTCTTGATGTTGCTGTCTTCGGTCCCCTTGCTCAAGCATACACATCGCAAGTCAACTTCATTGGTCTCACCACCTACACTATCGACCAAGTTCAATTTGTGGAGCTCTATGCAAAGGGACGCAGCAAGGTCTTGACATCAGCAAAAGCAAAGCAGGCCTTCACTGACACTGGTCTCAGTGTTTCACCCAATGCCAACCAGATCCTTGCTAGGGCATTTGGTCATGGCTTTGTCAACAACACAAGTGATGAAGAATCAGCACCACCAGAGCCTGCTTCGGCAGCAGAGCAGACAACTCCAAGGAAGGTTGAGGCCTTCATCAAGATGCTCGATATGTTTGAAAACATCGAAGACAAGCAAGACCAGGCTCATCTCAAGTGCAAGCTCATCAATGCATTCCAGGAGTCTTCTGCAGGTGCGACCTCTTGCAGCAACAGGAAGAAAACAGGAAAGCATTGAAGAAGGCATTTCACCGCAAACCCAAGCCTGGAGACCAGATGGTGCTTTCAAAGGACAGGATGATTACCATGGTGCAGGCCAGAGAAAGGATCAAAGAGCTGCAGTCAAAGGCAGACTGCAAGCAGTCTGCAGCAGACAGGCAAGAGAGAGAACAAGCAGCTGCAGGTATCACGTCACTTGGCAACAATCTGCTTGTTGAAGACCCAACACAGCAGGATCAGCAGTTGTCGCAGCCAATGGTGGAGCCTGACTGTCCTTGTGATGACCAGCTGTTCTGCAACAACACAGAGCAGTTGCAGGTTGCCAGGTCATCATCAAGGCCCAACCCTGGCTTCCTCGACCCTGCCCTCAGCCTTGACACTCAGCAGCCTTTCAACTGGCCATTGTAGTGACCAGCAACTTTATAATTCATCTAGACATATGTATATCAAGGTTTGTGGTGTTGTCGAAGCAGGAGTCAAGGTTTGTGGTGTCGTCGAAGCAGAGGTGACATGTACTGCTGTGCAGTTGGATTTTTTTTTCGCAAATCCAGAGCATCTGTTTTCGCCGACGGATTTTGGCCCACAAGTACACCTGTCCCATAAGTACACCAACCACGTTATGAGTGGTCTAGATTCTTGTGAAGATGACGGTGATGGTGTGAAGCTCGCACATCGGCGATCCTGTTCCCTTCCAAAGTTCTTCCTCAAAACTCACACTTTCAGAATGCGAAAACGGGCGTATAAGCTAGCATTCTCAACAACTGCAAATCACGAAAAGGTGTTCAAAATGAATGTTTTTTTTTGGCCCTTTCGCAACGAAATTACGAAAAATTTGGTCCCACACAAACAATTTGTGCTTTGTTCGTGAATTATCGCGCTCAGAGATTGCAGATCAGGTTCGCCAGCCTTCTCCAAAGCAGCTAAGCTCGACAAACTTGGTGGTCTTGATTGTGCGTTTGAAGTCGTCTAGAGCCCAAGGCCACACTGCTGGTGCCCGCTGAGCCTGTAACCTACCCACACGGCTCCGGTGATGTCTTGGCAACGTCGCGAGTCTAGCTTTTGACCCGACAAATTGCTGATTTTGCAACTTGAAGGCCTAAAAATCGACATCGAAAGGTTCGTTTTGACACCGAATTAAGCCCAACCCTTTGATCTTGGACACAAAAACGGGAATAAGAAATGATTTCCTTTCACGAATCGTCAACATTCTCACATGTTTCCCATTTCTTCGAGGCCGAAAAGGATCTCTCGTCGGTTGCGCTCGTAATCATGGACGGGAAAGAATCTCGAAAAAAAAAACCTCTGCAATTGCGATTTGACTTGAAAGTCCGTTTCAAGCGTGAAAAGCTTGATCTTTTGCTGTCACATGGCCTTGACTCTTGATCTCAGTGAAGGCGCCAGAAGGACTCGGCTATTAGTTTCGCTGGATTAGCGTGCGCGAATGTGGCCAGAGGCGAGTCTTGCGGGAAGATCTTTATGAATCTGACTATGAGAGGTCTTGTAGTTAGTTTGAACAAGGAGCTCTTCCCGTGTTTGGGTGCTCTTGTGATTATTTATATACATGAGCGTGCATAACTTTGAGTGACTGGAGCAGGGTCGTCTGCCCGCCTACTGAGATGTTCCGGCAACCGAACCCAACATTCTGGCTTTGTTCCAGAATGTCCGTGAATGTTAGATCGTTGGTACTGGATCTTACAGCTTTAATCGGGATGATGTAACCCCTAATCGCCAATATTCTAACATCGGCGATTCTTGGAGAACGAATTCTGTGAAACAGTGTCGAAATGGCAAAATTTTCGATGATTTGGCCAAAAGTTTATTAGAAAATAGAGCTAAGTCGTCGACTCATGTACAGAAGTCGGCATCAGTTATTCAACACACAGATATGACTTATGACACTCAGCTCTGAGTGTTTAGACTCAGTGCTGTGGTTCCTAAGTTGTGATCTTGGGAGAGTGTTGTGCAATTCCAGAGTCCCACATGTGAATGGTCCGGACTGTGATGTCAGAATATCAGTCATGGTGGGATAATATCAAGTAGTGAATGTAGCACAGTGGTTGGAAGCTTCGAATGCGGCTTGCCAAGTTTCAACACTCAGCACTGAGTGTTGGGAGTTGCTTGATGATCTTGGGTTTGGTTGTATAAGTTAGTGATTCAATGATATTTCTCTTCTCATCTTCGAGTGTTCTCAGGTCCTTATATACATGTGAGCAAGCTGGCTATCCTTCACTACGAGCATGTGTCAACTACAGCATAAGTCCCAAGTTCCCTTGCTGGGCATCCATCGTGCTTTGACGAAGTGCCACACTCAGCGCTGAGTGTTCAAAGCCTGTTGGTGACTCACTACACTCAGTGCTGAGTGTCACTTTTCCTTCGAGGGTATCTGCATTGTCTCTTGTGAGTTTCCATGATCTCTGATTGGCTCAGCTCTCCCAGTTCCGAGTGTTATCTTGAGTTCAACTGGTCAGGGTGACTTGGCTCAGCCTCATCCGGGTGTGAGGGTTTACCTGGGAGATCTATCATTGATCCATTGATGTGTTGGTCTCTGTCACCAAGTGTTCATAGCCAATCGAGGGTACTCAACACTCAGTGCTGAGTGTTGAAGACTCGTACCTGAGCCAATAAGATTGTGGCTTTGTGTTGTTTGAAGTGGGAAAATTCAGAGGAATTTCTCCAAGGACCAAGCGTTGTGTTTTGAGATCTTCCAATTGGTTCCAACACTCAGCGCTGAGTGTTGGGCTTCGTAGAGTGATGTACTCAAGTATGAGATGAAAGTCTGATTTCGCTTAGCGAATCCAACAAAGTTGTCTCTGCTGCTCACAAACGAGCCTGACCAAAATTTGGTAACATAGGTGGCCCATTAAAGAATCAGGCCCATTAAAGGATCAGATTCATGGCTGAGAATTTTTTGGTGCAACACATATTTTTAGCATGTCAGCACAATATCTACACAGGTGAAACTTATCCTCTTGACCACCATCATCTCAGCCATCCTCTCTCGAAGCAACTCCTGCATCCACTGCAACACAATCAAATCATGCCCAAACAGCTCACAAAGGTGCAGAGGGCTGAATTACACACCAAAAGGGCTCAGGAAGAGGTCAAAATTGCCCAGGCAATTCATGATCTGTGCTCAGGAGCTCTCTCATCCATCTGGAAGGCTTCAGAGCACCACAACATACCTTATTCAACCCTCTGGAAGCGCCAGAAGGGCATCAAAACATGCCAGGAAGCACACAAACACCGTCAGCTACTCTCGGAATCACAGGAACAATCATTATTGCATCATATCAAAGCTATGGCAGTGCAGGGCTTTCCAATCACATTCAAAGAGCTCATCAACCACGCAGCAGCATTCCACAAAGAGAACCAAGGCAATCCAACTTCTATGATTTCCAGGAAGTGGGCCCGAGGATTCCTTCACCACCACCCATCACTTTTGCCCTGTTTAAGCAGGGTTTTAGACCATTCAAGAGCAAGGGTATCAAACAGGGCTACAATCAACCAGCATTTTGATCTCCTCCAAAGCACAATCATGAAACATGATATCCCAGTACACCATATCTACAACATGGACGAGACTGGCTTCATGTTTGGGAGGGCTCAGAGCCAGAAAGTGCTTGTTTACAAGCCAAAAAAAGTGTCAACACAGTTCAGGACTCAACCAGGTCAACGAGAAAGCACCACTATCATCGAGTGTATTGGCCATACCATGCCTCCTCCTATGATTATCTTCAAGGGAAAGGCTCACATGCTTGGCTGGTTCTGTCAGCAGCAGTCACTCCCGCAAGATTGGGTCTTCACAGTGTCCAATAATGGCTGGACAAATCAGGATATTGGCTTGGAGTGGCTCAAGCACTGCTTTGAGCCCCATACAAGGCCTTTGAACCCAAATCACAAGTGCCTGCTGCTTCTAGATGGCCACAACTCACACAGCAGCCTTGCTTTTGCCAAGTTTAAAGAGGAACACAATATCATACTTCTCTGCTTCCCTCTGCATGCCACACACCTCCTCCAGCCACTAGATGTGTCCATCTTTGGTCCATTGAAGTTGCAGTACAGCCAAATGATTTTATCATTGGCAAAGAGTGGCCTTCCGGTCAGCAAAGCACAGTTTCTATCCATATACATCAAGATCCAGGAGCAAATCATGAATCCAAGAGCTGTGAGGGCTGCCTTCAAAGCTGTTGGCATAGATAATCATATCAGTGCTGCCCCAGTGCTTGCACAACTCCCAGACTGGGACAGGACACC
>JALCCG010000110.1:45278-65716 GCA_023212695.1 Sporisorium sorghi | reverse complement strand
CAACCCTTTTCCCCCCCCCGCCGCTCTTCCCCTCTCCCAAAAAAAAAAGAAGAAAAAAAAAAAAAAGTCGACGAGTTTGGTTCAACCCTTTTTTTTTTTTTTTTTTTTTTTTTTTTTTTTTTTTTTCGCCTTCAATCCAGTCGAAAGTTGACGCGCGCAAGAAGGCTTTTCACCACAAGAAAATTTTCCACTTTGCTGCGAAAAATGCGTCGAATCGAGACTGAGCTGAGTGATTTGACGCATTTCTTCGACGGAAGGGCCGAGAGAACTGCCGTAACTGCAGCTGATGTGCGTTCGCCTTGAAATCTGCAGAGCTTTCTCTCTCCCTCTCTTTCCCATCCACCACCATCAACCTCTCTCTCACTCTCTCACTCTCTTCCTACTTCACCTAGACCATCATCTCGCATCTGCACCCTCCTTTACGCCCAGTATTCGGTGATTTGCGACATGTTGCAGACGACACAAGCTGTGTAGAAAGACAGCGAGCAACAACACAACACGCACAAGCGCAATCGACGCCTCCTGCCTGCCTCGTTCGCTCTTCTTCGATGCATCAACCCGCTCTCTAGCACAATGATACCCTCGGCATACACTTCTTTCTCTGCTTAAAACGCGCCTCAGCTCTTGATATCCCCCATACCTCCGTCACCAAACGGAGCAGTCCACCCTTCGACATGATCAAGCCGCCTGCCATGGGCGTCTTTGTCCGCGACCCGCATCCAACCGCAAAGGGCGGCGCAGCATCCTCGTCCTCATCATCATCATCCAGCAGCTCCCATCTACCGTTGCTGCCAACAGATCTACCACCGTCGCACCAAGGTTCATCAGCCTCTTCGTCCAATCTGCCTGACCTTACACCATCCGATCCGCTCCACTCTGCTGCTGCCGACGAAGACGCAGCGCAGGATGACGACGATCAAGGCACCGTAGACGAAGAGGCAGGCGTCATCAGATGTATCTGTGGCTGCGACGATGACGACGGCTTCACCATCCAGTGCGACCGATGTCTCGTTTGGCAGCATTGCGCTTGTTTTGGCATGTCACAGGCTTCCGTCCCCGACGAGTACCTCTGCGAGCAGTGCCATCCTCGTCCCGTCGATGTCGGCTTTGCCCAGGCACATCAGCAGAAGCGCAAGAACAATGAGGCCAGAAAGGCGCTCATGGATCGCAATCTCAAAAGACAAGCACAGGCACTCGCTTCCAACTCCGCCTACACCAATCAGCCGTACCTCAACCAAGATGCCCTTGCCTCCCCGACTTCCATTACGCACCCCGCTCCCTCCTCTGCCATGACGGTCGATGATTCTGCCTCTGCCGGTCACTACAATGCCGGCCTCGCACCGCCATCAGCCGCAGCAGCTCGTTCGCGCAAGCCTAGCCAGGCCCTCGACCTCTCCAACACCCAATTCGTCGTTCCAGAGATCCCCGCCAGCGCAGGCGCAATGCACAGGGGCGCAAAGCAGCGCAAAGGACACAAAGGCTCTCGTAGAGGCTACGACACTCCTTCCTCCGTCTCCACCCCCGTCCGTGGCGTCTTCACGCCGGGTAGCTCTCACGACCGCGCAGACGATCCTTTCGACTTGGCAGATCAGCTCGAGGCTTGGCATGTCGAGTTCACGCCCATCGCCAAAAACATGGTGGCAGACCCTTCCATACTGCCCAATCTCGCCGTTGCTATGCTCGATTGGGACGAAGGCAGTCCGCTCAAAGCGACTCCCGGTCCATCAGGTCGTGTCATTGTCCCCACAGCTCCTCGCATCTCCAAACTCTCGCATGCCGAGCTTCATCCGTCCTCGTCATCTGCATCGTCTCCGTCATCCTCGTCACCACGTGCGCTCGGCTCGCCCAGTCTCGAGCCTGAGCCCACGGGCATCTCCGCTGTCGGCCAAGAGTGCGTTCCCATCGAGCTCACTGGCCCTTCGTTGGCTGATCTTGCATGCAGGACCTACGTCAGGCACATCTCCGAGTCGGCATCCGCAGGCGTCTTCAGCAACCTTTTCTACGTCAACAACTCGGCAGACGAGCCGCAACGCGGGTGGTGTGCTTCGCGCGCTTTCTCCAGACCCGTCATGCACGGTCTCTTCGCGGACGGCTCCATTCCAGCAGGTGCTTTCATCTCTGAGCTTCGGGGCGAGCTCTACAGCGCCGACGCGTATCGCAACAATCCGATCAACCAGTATGCTGCGTTAGGCGCCACCAAGCCGCACGTCCATCTTCTCCCGCCCCCGCTCAATCTCGCCATCGACGCTCGACGATACGGAAACGAGGCCCGCTTCGCCCGCTTCAGCTGCCACCCCAACGCGGTTCTCCGACCCATCCTCTTCCATCCCAACGGTCAACCATCTTCTGCCCGCTCGCGCACCAGCCCCAGAGCCCAGTCGCCCTCCCCAGCTGCCGCGCTATCCGCCCGCCACAACAGATACGCCGACACTCCGCCGGCAGAGTCGCGCTCCGAAGAGCCACAGCTCCTCTTTGGTCTGTTCGCCCTCGTTGACATTCCTCGAACCCACGAGATCACCGTGGGCTGGGAATGGGATGACGCCCATATTGTTCACTTTTTGCCCGAACTGGTTCAAAATCCGTACCTGGAGCCTCGGCATGGCGACGTCGATGCCGACGAGCACGCAGCCAACATGGTCGCTCTGGCCGAAAAGGGCGAGTTCCCTTACGCAGACACCGAGTTCTCGGTCAAGATGAGCACCGTAGCCGCCGCGCTTCTCGGTTGCGTCCTTTGCGCCTGCATAGGCTCGGCAGCTCCTCCTGGAGGCGGTGGAGGTGCCAGCGCCAATAATGGCCGCAAGCAAGATTGTGCGGTCGCACAGATGCTCAGGGTCGGCAACGGCATGTCGCTTCTCAACGTCACCATGCCCGGCAAGACCAACCGCAGAGCAAAGCTGCCCGACTTTGCACCACTGGTTGGCATTCGAAGGCATTGGAGACCCTTCAGCTTGCCGCCTACTCCAGACACGCCGGCCAAGGATGCCGCTGCTCCTGCCGATCCGGCTCTGCTTGCCGCCCTTGCAGCCGAAGGCGAGGCTCAGGCGATTCGACTGCTCGACGAGAGTGAGCTCGAAGGTGAGACCGGGTGTGGAGGTAACGAAGCCGTAGACAAGCCGAACACTGGTCGCAGAGGTGGTAGGACGAAGCAGCAGCAGCAGCAGCATCGCACCAACACAGCCGACTCCGGTTCAGACGTGGATCCTGCTGCGTCCGACTCGGAGGATGCGGATGACACGCGTTCCGTCGCCTCTTCGCTCACCGACCCCCTGTCTGGCCTGAGCGACAATGAGACGCTCAGTGAGGACGAGGACCAAGATCTCATGGACGCCATGCGCGCTGCAAGTGGCATGCAACCACGCAGACGATCTGCCAAGGAAGGCGACTCCAGCATGGTGGACGCCGAACTGTCCGGCCTCTTCTTGCTGCCTCCCAAGAAGCGTTCCATGCGCACGCGCATCAAAGCGACCATGGCGCCCTCCGACGACGACGAGGTTTCCGATCGAGACGTTGCGCATAGAGAGGACGACGATGCTCCGGAGCTTAAGGCGATCAGGAAAGTCAAGTCTGTAAAAAAGCGCAAAGCCAAGCTCGATGTTGGACGATCCGGCATCAACTTCTCCTCGGATGAAGACCAGAAGCACGACGACTACTCTGCAGCAACACCGGCCAAGAAGCGCAGGAAGTCGGGCAACGTTGCCGATCCCAGCTCGCCGCTCTCTTCAGTGCCGTCGCCCAACTCGGATCTTTCCGGGCTCAGTCCACCCCCGCCTGTGCCGCGTCTGTCGGCTAAGCATCGTCTTGAAAACGAGAGACGCCTGTCGGACGTCAAGAAGAAACGTGCTGCCAAGCGCAGAGGTAACGGCAGCGCCAAAGCTGGCGAAGCTGGCGAAGCTGGCGAGGCTCGCACCAAGGAGTCGGCATCCAAGCGTCGCAAGAGGGAGGAGACGCGTATCCATCGCAATGCCATCCTCGATCTTGGCGACACGGAATCCAGCGAAGAGCACGTCTCGGACGCTGACGACAATGACGAGGGCAACGACTCGGACAGCAACCAACGCATCCGTGACCAAGAGGCAGACGTAACGATGGCAGATGCCGACAGCCGTGCGTCGACACCGCGTGCATCAAAAACTTTTGCAAAAGAGGCAAGCTTGCAAAGCAAGACGATCAAGGAGAGGCTCTCCACGCCCACTGCTGCAGCAGACGATCGCAAGAAAGATACCCCCACCAAGACGACGAAAAAGGTGCGACGCATCTTGTCCGATTCGGAAGCCAGCGAGGATGACGGAAACGTCGACCAGTCAACTTCGACACCCACAACCACCCAAAAGCAAGCTGCTGCTGAGCCGGACAGTGGTGCAGCTGATGCCAAGGACGCCAATGCCACGCCCAAGATGGAAAACCACAAGGCAGAGGCGGAGCCTGCAGCAGCCAATCAGGCATCTGCTGCAGCTGCTGCTGCTTCAGATACAGTGGCCGCTCCGGCTCCGGCCCCTGTTCCCGTGCCCGAGGTCAAGAAGGAGGAGCCCAGAGTCAAGCTCTCTTTGGCTGAGTACAAGCGTCGACTTGCTGAACGCCGCGTGTCGGAGCAACAGAGCGCCAATGCGTCCACGGCGCCTCTTACCCCTTCGCTCGCTACACCCACGTCGGAGTTTGCGCCCTCGCCGTCGCCAGCGATCGAAAGGAGCGACCCTCTGCCAAGCCTCGCTACTCGCGCATCAGAGCCGGTGCTCACCACGACTGTCGCAGAGACGATCGCTACTCCCACCAGCTTGGCACCACCAACGCCCACGACGAGCGTACCAGATGCGTCGTCCTCGGCCGTGCCGCGAGGCGTGCTTTTCACCTCCATCTCGGCACCCACGGCTATTCGCTCGGTCGAGATTCCGAAGTCGCCTTCGCCAGAGCCTACAGCAAGCTTGTCCGCGCAGCAGCAGCAACAGAGTGATGGTGCTTCAGCAGCGCTTGGAGCATCATCATCGAAAGAGCCGGGTGGTGCTGCTGCTGCTGTCTCAGACGAGCTTAGTGTCACCGTCGCCACCCAGCCTGGTGCGGCGGCCAGCAGCACAACCGGGCCTGCGTCGTCACCGGCGTCAAGTCTCAGCGTCCTCGCATCTGCAGGCTCCAGTGTCGACACGCCTGCATTGCTGATGCGCTTGGAGACGCGTCGAGCTCGAGCACCCTCTGTGTCGCAGCAGCCAGGCGGTGCCGCTGGTGACAAGGAAGCACAGCAAGTCGGTCCAGCTGGCAGTGGGTCCGCAGATGTGGATGGATTCGCCAAGCCCGTCTCGGCCAGCACAGGTCCGGCAAATGCAGCCAACGCCACCGCCGCCCCTGGTTGGGGAACAGCAGCAGCATCACCAGCAGCAGCAGCTTCCTCGACACCGCTGCGATCGCCTTCGCTTGGTCCGACACGAGTCCAGCCGTCAGGCGGTCGTATGCCACCTTCGCCGTCGGGTCCATCGTCGACGTTCAATCCTCCCAAGGCGCCTCGCGCATTCATGAGTCCACCTGGCGCTACCTTGCCGCCCCCTCTAGCAGCGATGCCAGCCTCTAGCATTGTTCACGGTGCTAGCACGACGACATCCGCGGCGGCTACGCCGGCTGCTCCTGTCACGTCGCCTGCTATCACACCGACGCCAGCACGAGTGGGGATTGCTGGCGTCGCAGCGGCAGTGGGCAACACACCGTCTACCGCCAGCTCTGCCAGTTCATCGTCCTCCTCGCGTTATCTGCCGCCTCATGGTCTTACGTCGCCCACGCCCGTCTCGACGGCCTTGCCGGGCAGCAACAGCTCTGCAGGCTATGCGCCACGCAACTATGCCGGCGTGCCCAAAGGCCCTGCCAGTATGCGCGACAGCGATCCGCGTGCCGAAGCAAGGGCAGAAGCACGCGAGGTGCGCGAAGTTCGAGATGCACGCGGCGACTATGTCGGCCCTCCGCCGCCACGCTCGCACCACGATGCTTTGCGTGAGGGCGGGCGTGATAGTTGGGGCGAGCGAGCTCGTGAACCCTCGGGTATGGTGGAGCGTGAACCACCGGTGATGCGAGGCGGTGGATGGGGTCGCGAACGTCGAGATGTGCCGCCGCATTCGAGAGGTGCGTATGGCGGTCGAGATGAACGATACTTTGGTCGCGATGACCGCGACGTAGCTCTGGGTGCGATGGGATCGAGCGTCAGTGGCGGCGGCAGCAGCAGCGTCGGCAGTGACCTCGGCGGCGGCAGTGGAGGAGGAGCTGGTGGCAGCGCGAACTCGGTTACGGGTCTTGCCGATCGACTCGACTCGCATTCGCATTCGCACTCGCACCCACACGCACACGCACATGCTCATGCTCACGCTCCTCCTCCGCACTACGCAGCCTATCGTCGCCCTTCAGCCACAGACTTCGACGACGCTGTTGGGCGAGGCTCCGCCGTGTCGCCGTACGATCGAGCGTCCGACCCGTACAACCGCGGGATGGGCATTCGTGGTCGAAGCTTGGGTCTTGGTGGTGGCGGGGCTGGATCCACACATGCTAATAGCAGCGGTGGTGGGCCTGGAGGCGGACAAGCTACACCGGCTGCACCAGGAGGCGGTGGCGGTGTCGGCCTGCGAGACGCTGCGCGCGGAGGAGTGGGAGACTACAGAGACTACGAAGACCTGAGCGGCAGTGGTAGCGCACCGACCGGCCATGCACCTCACGCACGCGGCGGGTTCCGAAACAGCGGTGGCCCAGGAGGAGGGTGGGGTGGTAGATCGAGACCGCGTGGCGCTGGCTCGGGCGGCGGCGGTGGTGGTGGAAGAGGCAGAGGTGGGTGGATGCGCTGATTTCCACCTTGGCCGGAAGAGTCGCCTCCCCGTTGTACTCCTATGTTGTGTTCGATTCGTTATCCGTTCTTCGACGTTCGCCTTCATCGGACTCGTATGGAAATCAAATTTCAGACATGGTACAAAACACATACTCGCTCGCGAGCTTACTCTTCTTCGCTGAGATCGGAGCTCTCGTTGCCGTCTCCTACGTCGTCCTCGTCGTCGGGTTCGCTGAGCTCGCTCTCCTCCTCCTGCTCGTCGTCGTGCTCGTCGTCGCTGGTCTTGCGCTTCTTCCGCCCCTTACCCTTGCCCTTTGCCTTATCCTTGCCGCTACCGCCAGCCTTGCGCTTCGTCGTGATGCTCGCGACGCTCCACTTGGCCGCACTCCCTCCGTTTCCCCCTCCTCCCGCACCCGCCTTGGCAGGTTTGACCTTGACATCGCTCAACACCTTGACGAGGTCCGCAGGCAGGTACTGGCGCTCGTAGATCTCCCTTTGCACCTCTCTGCTCGGCAAGGGCTTAAAGATGGAAGCCGGCAGCGTGACTTTCCCTGGATAACTCTCGATGCTCCACCCCGCCTGGGCCGCTTTGCGCTTGATGACCAGCTGCGCGAGCTCGCTCAGCGCGTACAGGTTCTCGCTCGCGCCCTGGCTCTCGGCGTCCCTCACGCCCTTGACCCGCGTCGCGAGGTAGAACAGCACCGACACGTTCGCCGCGCCCGCCAAGGCCTCCAAGAAGAACTCCAAGTAGCGCACAAACTGCATCAGATCCTCCCGCGTCTCCCTCGAAAAGTCCGGATGGTGCGCCAGCAAATGCAGCAAGCGTGGGAGCGACATATCCAGCAACTTCAACCGCTGCTCCGCCGGCATGCTGCGCGCCGCCGCCTGACAGTAGCGCAGCACGATATTGCGGTTCTCCTCCTCTGGATCGTACGCCGCCAGGAACGCCATGGCCAAGAACCGCCCATCGATCCGACGCGCCTGCAGCAAGCTGAGCAGCTTGTGCAGCACGCGCGAGCGCACGTTGAACGACTCGTCCTGCACCGTAAACGCCAAATCGAGGTACTCGCGGCCGATACACGCGTCGTAGCTTGGATGGCGCGCCAGCTTGAGCACACATATGGCAGCTTGCAGCCGCATCCTCGACTTGGCCGCCGCCGGCGTATTGAGCCCCGCTTTCGCCTCGCCCGCGCCTACCACGGCCCACAACAAGCGGAAAATCGGTTTGGCCAAGTCGCCCGCACTGTCCGTCTCGCCAAACGCCTCGCACCGTCTCGTCAGCACCTGCAGCGCCAGCAGCTTGGCGTGCAGCTCGTGGTCCAGCGCCGCATCGTCAATCCAGTCCTCGCCGCCATTTGCATACGCTTTGGCTTTGCTCGCGGGCAACGGCTTGAGCAGGATATCCGTCAGAATGGTGCGCACAATGGTGCTGCTGACGTTCTCGGACGCGTCCGGCGCGTGCTTGAACAGCTGCGCCAGGCTGTAGAGGATGGCGACCTGCCGCTCGGGCTTGGCAGTGGCCAGATGCTTGGCGAGCGAGTCGAGCACCTCCTCGAGCACGACAAACGCCGCATTGCTCGAGACAGACGTGCCGGGCGTGCCCGCCTTCTGCCCGACCGCCTTGCGTCCCCCCCTCGCCCCACCCGTCGCAACGATCGCTAGCAACTTGGACGCAAACTTGGCCTGCAACGGCGTCCCCTTGAGCACCAGCTTTGCCAGCCGCTGCACCGCCTTCTTGTCGAGCTGCACTTTGGTCGCATTCCACTGCGCCACCGCAGCGAGCCCTTGCAAGCACGTCTGCGTCAGCATCGCATTCGACTCGTCAAAGAGCGCCTTGCACAGCTCGGGTACGTGCATGGCCAGCATCGCGGGGCACCGCTTGGCGATGAATTCAAGCAGCAGGTTGGCCGATGCGCGATGCGTCTCAGCTTCCGTCGCCAGCTCGCTTGCAGCACCCTGCGACTGGGATTGAGACGCCATGGATCGCTGCTGCGATGCGGTGTGCGAGAGCTTGCGGATGAGCGTCGGCACCGACGATCGATTGAGGATAAAGTAGCTTCCGCTTCGAATGAAAACCGTGAGCGTTTCGAGCATGCTTGCACTGGCATTCTCGATGCGTCGAAGCGCGTCGTTGCGGCTCTTGACTGCCGTCCTGAGGTCGGTTTGCGGGTCGAAACAGGTGCGGATGAGGCGGTAGATGCGCGTGTCGTTGAGCTTGGCAAACGCGTGCAGATCCGTCTTTGCGCGCTCCGGGTCGGCAAACAGCGTAGCGCAGCGTCGAATACGATCGGCCATGGCGGTCTTGACCACGTTGGAGTCCTTGTCCGGCGCGACGTCGCCCCCGTTGTACTGTTCGCAGCAATCGAGGAAGTGGTCGTGCAGCGCCGGACGCGGGATGATGAGGTTGCTGATGCGGAGCAGCGCTTTGGTGCCTTCGGGCTCGAGATACTTCATGACGAGCAACAGACGATTGGTCCATGCTGCCTCATCGTCGTCGAGGTTGGCAGGGATGGGAAGGATGTACTTTTCCACCGTAGCGGCCACGAGGATCTGCATGTCGTTGCCGCCTGCGTAAAGGCACTTGAACACCTCCTGAGGGATCCATGCGAACTGCTGGATGGCAGCGGGGTCGTTGTTGTCGATTTCCGAAAACGCCATGTCGAAGAGCTTGCCGACGGCTTGGAGCGACTCGTTGCGCACAAGCGACTTTTTGTCCTTGCACCGATCGGCCAGTTTGAGCAGTACCGACTTTTCAACGTGATGCAGCGCCGTCTCGTAGTCGAGCGAGCCGAGCATCTTGGCGGTGGCGGCACGAACGCGCTCATCGGGCTCGAGCAGCTTGTTCTCGAGGACAGGCGTGAGATCGTGACGTAGCTCGGGATGGTGGATGAGGATGGGTTTGGTGCTTTCGACCCAGACGACACGCAGGCTGGACGACTTGTCGTTGGCCCTGCCGAGCCATGCACGCCACGTGCCGACATATCTGCGCGCCAGATCGCTGCTCTCGGCGACGCCGGTAGAGGGCTTCTCGCCAAACATCTGACCGAGCACTTTGGTGGCGAGTACGCGGAGCTGCACATCTTCGGCTCGCAGCTCTTCCTCGAGCTGGGGGATGACGTTGAGGAGCAGCGAGGGCACGACGCGGTTGATCTGGACGATGAGCGAATGAGCCGTCTGCAACGATTCCAGACGCTCGTCTTGGTCGTCCTCCTGGGTGGCCGAAATCAGGACCTCGTTGAAATATTGGGCGACGTTTTTCTGCAGACGATCCTTGGTGTTGGAGCAGACCTCGACGGCGATACGATGTGCTGAAGGGTTGTGTTTGATGGCTTTGGGGGTGAAGTTGGCGAGGAGCAGCTCGAGCACCTCGGAAGGCAAGGTGACGCATTCGTCGATGAGCTGAACAAGCACATCGGCCATGCAGATCTCGACGTTCTTGGACATGTCTGGGCGCGCGAGGTCGAGGAAGCCCTTGAAGTATTCGGTCATGAGCTCGTCGGCGTTGGCGAGGTCGCAGACCAATACGACGGATTTGACGTTGCTGAGGTTCTCGAGGAGGGAGAAGTATTCGGAGTATTGTGAGCCATTTGGTTTGGAGAGACCGGCTTGGGGCATGGTGAGCTGATGGAGGAAGAATTGGAAAATGTCGCGCAACTCAGAGGGGGTGAAGGGCGCGTTGGGAGCAAAGAGGCGGAGCATGTCAGCTAGACAGCAGGCGACGTTGGCCTTGACGGCTTTGTCTTTATGAAGCATGAGGGCCGGGGAGACGAGCTCCTTGCAGATGTCCTTGAGAGAGTTGACATCGACGGCATCCTGGTCCATCTCGCTGAGTTCTGTGCGCACTTGACGCACGCGCTTGAGGAGCGCATCTGTGGAAGTGCCCTTTTGGTAGAGCTTGCCCTTGAGCGAAAGACGGGCGAGCGCTGCCCTGCGCGTGGTGGGCGCAGTGGTAGAAGAGGCTGATGAGCCAGAGGTGGATGTCGCCGTGACCATGATGGGCCTAGAGGTATATACGGGATGGGGCGCGCCTACGCAAGGCAATCGAGGTCTTCGTCGTCGCTATCGCGCAGCAGAGCAGAGCAGAGCAGAGCAGAGCAGTCGCGTGCACCTCTTCAGAGAAGATGGCGGTGCAAAGAGAAGCGTGGCGCAAAGTGTCGTGTTCTGTGATCGATGTCCGGTCTGTCTGGGTGATATGGATTTGGCGATAAGGAAAGCGTTGATGGTGGCGACGAGGGAAAGGAGGAAGAGAGAGGCAAAGCAGATGCAAAGGCGCGTCGATTCGAGTGTGGAGAGCTGCGCATCCTCTCGCTTCTGCTGCTTTGCTGCTTTGCTGCTCTGCTGCTTGTCTTGGACGAATCTTCGGCTGTCTCGCCTTGACTTTTTTTTTTTTTTTGGCAAGTTGAGGCGCATTTTCAGAGAAGAGCGCGTTTTGCAGACTCAGCAGCAGAACTGAAGAAAGTTCCCTTTCTCTCTGAATCAGAAAGAGTCGCGTTTCGCACAGACGCGTCGCACCCTTCCAGAACAAATTTCACTAGTTGTTAGTTCGACATGTTGTCACAAAGTGTCAAATTGTGTTGCGTGAGCCTCCTACGACGATGACGACACGGCCAGCTCGGCCTCCATGTGGTTGAGTGCCGTGCGCATCTCACGTCCCGTTCCGCCGCCTTGGTTGGAGCGTCCGAACCCAATATCGAGCTCGTCGATGGCCTGGGTGAGCACCTGCTTGGCCATCTCGACGCGCATCTCGGGCGGCACGCTCGGCGGGTCTCGCAGGATGGAGAGCGTCTGCCTCGCGCCTTGAGCGGCAGACTGCTCCACCGTGGCTCGACATACTGGCGCGCTCACTTCTGCTGCTGCTGCTGCTACGTCGGCTTGCTGCTGAGGATGATCAAACTGCGCCAGCACCAGCTTGGCCAGCGTCGCCACTGCAACCGCTCTCGCCGGATGCCCTTTAGGGTAGATGGGCGTGTTGGACGCCTGCGTGCCTGCTACCACCAGCATCTGCATCCGTACTGCCTCGTCAAAACAGTACACCGCGGCCGCCTCGACACTCGAAGCTTGTTGTGCGGACGGCGGCTGCTGCGGCTGCGTCAGCAACGACGAGCCTGCTTCTATCAAGCACGTCGTCGCCAGCCTCAGCAGCTGGAACAGTGGCTGCCATGAGGGAGGATATCGCTCCACCAGCAATGGCAGCACCGACGCGCATCGAGTCCATGCAGCTTCGGCCTCTCCCCGGTCTGACAAGCGTGACGCTTGCACGAGAGCCTCTTTGGCCTGGCGAGTATCTTCTTCCACCTCGGACGGCGTCAAGTTGGACGGCGAATGGCACTTGTTGCACTTTGCAGCGGCAGCAGTCGCAGCATCGCCTTGCGCCTCGAACAACGAACCGTCGATCCAGCCGCCGCACCGTTGGGGGCACCACACGGCACGTCGCGGGTCGATCCAGTTGCTAGGCCGCGGCGGATTCCCGCCAAAGCCTTGCTGCTGAGACGATGATGATGCAGACGAAGACAGTGGCGATGCAAACGACTGCGAGCTGCCTCCTGGCGAGAGCTTGGCGTGGCTCTGAAGGCACAGCTCGCACCGACATTCAAAGCAGTAGCGCTTCTTGAGGTAGTTGCGTCGCTCCTGGTACGTGTCGGCAGTGTCGACGTACGAGATGAGCAGCTCCTCGCCCGGTTGGATCGCGCGCAACGCCACGAGCTGCATGATCCTATCTTGGCCATCCGTCCAGTTCTGCTGGCCACCCTTGGCAGCACCGCCAAACGGGAAAACCACGGCAGCGTTGGGTGTACAGGCGTGGTTGATCATGGCCATGCTGGCGTGCATGCAAACTCCCAAGGGGTTGAGATCGCTGTCGGTGAGCGTGAACGAGTTGCACGAGAATTGACAGACGAGATCGAGTAGTTCGGTGGCCGAGTCGATGCCGAGCGTTCGCAATGCATCGCGCTGCGAGAAGGTGGTGTCGGGCTGCATCATGTCGTCCAGACTGGCTTCGGCGTCTTTGGATACGGGTGCAAACGTTGCTGCAGCGCGTGCCGCGGCGGTGAGATACTGCGCAAGGTGGATGGCAAGCTGTGCCTGCTGCTGGAGCTGCTCGGGTGCGAATCGTTCGCGATGCGAGCAGAGTTCGAGCAGATCGGCACCATCGGCTCGAGCTTTATCCTTGCCACCCGTGCCGACGCGACTGCGCGCCCAAATCCAGCGAGCGAGCGCACGCATCATGGAGCTTGGCAGGCGAAGGCGGGTTTGAGTGTCGGCGACGTCGTCATCGTCGCTGTCGGTGTGCTGAGGATGGCGTGTTGCAGCCGCGGCGGCGGCCATGACCTCGTCGTTGTCCTCGAAAGAGCCGACGCCAAACGTGGTGGCAGCTCGAGTCTGTGCATACCTGCTGGCGATGCGCTGGTCGAGTTGGCGCTGCCGTCGCAGAGCTGTGCGGTACGTGTGCAACTGCTGAATAGCCTTGAGCGCCTTGCACTCGTCGCGATGGGCAGGCCAGTCGCGTTTCTGGCAGGCAGCTGAGCAGTAGCGGACGAGCTTGCAGGCGGAACAACGCTGCAGCTTGCGGCTGGCAGCGACTGAATCCGAGATGGGAAGCGAGTAGCATGCGGAACAGCGCTGGTCGAGCAATGCAGTAGATAGGGCGGCGACCTCGGGACGGACACGCAGGAGCACGTCACCAGGTCGACAGCTCGAGATGCCAGCCGCAGCCCAACCGCCAGGAGCTGAGTAGGAGCTGGAGAGGAGCTGAGAGTAGGAGTACGAGAGCGAGCGCGAGGTGTTTGGCGGCGAAAAGGCAGAAGAGGAGCTTGGCGTGGAGAAATCGGCGGGTCGTGGACCGTTTTGGGGCAATGGAGCGTAAAAGAGGGCTCGCTCGCTGGAGTAGACATCGAATCGAAGTTCGAGGTCCTGGATGTCTGGCAGCCTGACGCGACTGCCAGCAGCACCGGGTTCGGGTTTGTGGTTGGGAGCACGCTGTGCTGGAATGGTCGGCAGCGCGTGTTGGGCATGTTGGTCGTGCGTGTCCATGTTAGCATCATGCTCGGTCTCGGTCGACATGGGACCACGGGTGGAAGGGATGGGGGCGGCCCAAGACGACATTGGTTGCGCTATCGAGGGTGGAGCTGGAGGGCCCATGTCGGTGGTAGCAGCAGCAGCAGCAGCAGCAGCAGCAGCAGTAAAAGGATTGCGCCACGCGTCTCTTTGCGCCTTGAGCGCTGCAAAGGAGGAAGCAGACGCAGGCGACATTTTGTCTTTGCTAGAAGTGAGGGTCGTTGAAAGAGAGAGAGAGAGGAAGAGAGAGAAGGAAAGCGAGGATTGATATCAAGAACCGCAACGTTGCGCACCACATTTTTATTCGGGACGGTCGGCTAAGTTGCGCGCACAAGCACAGTTTTGACGAGCTTCTTTTTGTGGGCTGACGAGAAAGCATTCTGTCGTGTGTCGTTCGACTGACTCGCTCACTGACTCACTGACTCACTGACTGATGAAATGAACCCTTTCTTTGGATAAACGGCTCAGACGCGCAATTCTCGCAATTCTCGCAATTCTCGCAATTCTCGTTGCTTAGCAGCGCTTCACCCGATTTCATCAGCCGATCCAGCAGATAGATACCGATCTGTTCTCCAAGTCATCTACGCGACACGTTTGAGCATACACGCGTCCTTGCCAATTTACGCGAAAAACACACGACACGAGCCAAAATTGTGATTGAAGAGAGACGGAAAAGGCTGAGTTGAGTCAAGCAGAGAATCGCCCACCCGACGCGTTTGATGAAGTTCCAACTTCTCTTTTTCCATCACGCCACGACGCGTTTTGGCAGCGACAATCACAGGTCGTGGTTAGACAGCATGCGAAATAAAGAGCCATCTTGGGTCATGATGGCGATGATGATGATCATGATCATGATAATCAAGCCGCCGTCCAAACGCAGTCGGCCAGACGGGACTGAGATGGAGATGAAATGCCTTTGCGAAGACCTGCTTTTGTCGAGTGATCCATGCGTGCCAAATTGTGCATCGCTCTCATCGACAGAATTCTAAAATTCAGCAGCGATTGCTCTCTCTCTCTCTCTCTCTTTCTTTCTCTCTCTCTCTCTCTCTCTCTCTCTACTATCCTTGATCGTCTTGCTTGCTCTTCTTGTCCCTCGTCTTGCCAGTCTCGTTTGCATCCATTATCCTCCATTCCATCTGCATCATACCCATACAACATTGCTCCGTCTTCCACTTTCACAACCAACTCTCATTCGTTGGCACTTTCTGCCACTTTGCATCCATCCAGCTCATCTCCAGCTACAGCATCCATCAATCCGCTAGTCTCCTTCTCGTTCATGGACATCTGATCATCTAGACCCCTATAAACATTTACAGACGCCGCCGAGTCCATCCACTCTCGAGCTCAGTCCCTACATTCCACCCAACATGTCGATCCAGCAAGGCCTCATCTCGCCTGTGCTGTCCGGCAGGACGTACAAGTCCGACCAGCCGCGCGTCCAAAACGTTCACAAAGCTGCCGTCAGCGCTGTCAATGTCTTTGGCCCTGCCTCTTCCACCAGCTCTTCTGCCCATCACCACACCAAACCCTTTGTGCACACCATTCGGAGCCCCGTCAAGAAGCATAATTACGGCCTCGCGCATGCGGATCGTGCGCAACCTCCTCTCACTCCACCCATGAGCAAGGATGTGCGTCACGATCAGCATGCGGCCGATCACGATGACCCAGCAGGTCACTACCGCACCGATTCGCAAGGCGATCATTTCGATGCACCGGCTCGCTCATGTCAACGCGTCAGCACCCGTCTGATGGCTCCGGCACCCATCGACGCCGACCACTTCCATACACTCACCCAGGGCTTCGAGTGCGAGTCGGACGAAGAGCACAACCCATTCCTCGACCCTCGATCAAACGCAGTCTCGACCTGGTCTGCAGCTCACGCTCACCACTCGCATCCGTACTATGACGAGTTTGACAGCGACCAAGACGCCCAGGGCTCTGTTGACGGTGACGCTATGGATTGCACTGCCGACCACCACGACGCAACGCCACGAGCCTCGGCATCATGGTCGTCAAACGCAACCACGCCTCCACCAGCGCCAAGGCACACCTTCGCATATCGACCAGCTCGCCCCTTTTCGGAACGCGTCCGGGTGCCTAATCAGGCCGTGTCTTCGACCATGCCCATCCGCGATACACCCAAGAACCCATTCCTCGCCGGTGGTCCAGCTGACAACGGCTTCCACGGTCCCAATCGGCATGCGGCGTATCGTCGCGCGCAGCAGATCCCTGGCAAAGAACGAGGCAAGATCACTTACGTTTTTCGTGGGCAGAAGGTCACCTACCCGGATCCAGAGAACGATTCGGACGACGACGACGACGACGACGACTCGGAGCTCGACGAACAGCGTGCCAAGACCAACGAGTTTAATCCGCATCACAACCCGGATCGTCCTCCTCGACTGCAGCCTAGGCTTCTGTTCCCGCCCAATGCGTCGATCAGCCAAGCTCAGCGTACGACGAATGGCAGACGCGGCCAACCGATTGCGGCGTATGCGCCTGTGCAAGACGAGTTTGGAGGTGCGACGAGCAGCAGCAGCAGCAGCAGCTATGACGACGACGAAGAGCGAACCACTTTGAGCCCGCGCATCGGAGGCGGCGGATTGTTTGCAGCACAGATTGCAGCGCAGCGACAGCAGCGGGGGCAGCGGCAGCAGGCGGCGCAGAGTTTGGACGCTCACAGGGACACAGCTTGCGACATACGAGAGCGCGGCGAGGCAAGGGCACCGTCGAGCTCGGCGAGGCTGCTGAGCGTCACGCGCGACACAAGTGGGGAGCGCGCAGACGGTCGACAAGCTGCCCGAGATGCGCTGCTTGCGCGTCTGGACCAGACCAACTGGAGCGACGATGACGACGACGAGGAAGATGACGACGAGGATCGTGACCATGGAGGAGCGCCTACATTAGCAGCAGCTGACGAGCAGCGACCGCACACCAACCACTCGATGGCATATCGGCAGGGCCATGGAAAGCGCCCGTCGGAGCACGAGTTGCAGCTGCAACCTGGGCATGCGGGCGAGGTGGATGTGCTGGGTCGACCCATGAAGCGCTCGCGTGCCTCGTACGCCTACTGAGTCCACAATCAACACCTACCGTCCCTGGCGCAAACACAAAAGCATCTCGACATTCACTTGACCTTGCTTCCAGCAGAGTAGCGTGTCATTCTTAGTGTGCGTAAATGGCGACTGAGAGGTGAAGACGCTGGTGATGGATGCCGCGAAGAGCGATTTTCTCGTGTCGCAGCTGCTTGAATTGTGAGCATTGGATGGATGGAAAAGCGCTGGGCTATTTGTTCAGCCTTGGCAGTTAGTTAACTGTGGCCGCCTGTTCCGCGGTCGTCACATGGTCTGCTGCATTTCGACTCGACTCGAACATGACTCGCTCCTTGTCGAGAAGCGGAGAATTTCACGGAGCCAAAAAAGAAAGAAAAAAAAAAAAAAAAAAAAAAAAAAAAGCTCTTGGCTCTCGGTCATTTCCCGGTCACCCTTTCACCCTTTGCCCCCCGCCTTTGATTCAACGATCACGAAAAGTGGGGGGAAAATGAAAATGGAAAAATTTTCGCTCTTTTTGCGGCAGGAGAAGAGGAAAGCGGAAAGAAAGAAAAAAAAAGAAAAAAAATCTGGCACGCCGTTCTCTCTCTCTCTCTCTCTCTCTCTCCTCTCGCTTTGAGCCGGTTCAGCCCGCCTTTGCCACTTTCTCTCTTTCTCTCTCTCCTCTCTCCTCTCCCTCTCCCTCTCCCTCCCATTCCGGGTCTCATCCTTGCCGCTGCTTCCGGTCTCTCCACCCGTCCCGCAGCTCCAGCTCCTGCCCTTGCTCCTTTGGTGTGACTCGGCGCGTCTGACCCAGCAGCAGCAGCAGCCGACATCATGTCTTATCTACTCCGCGCTGCCGCTGCCCCCTCCTCGTCATCGCTAGCCGGTGTCGCTTCCTCATCCCTTCTTAACTCGTCATCATCCGCTTGCCTCTTATCCTCCACCACCTTTGCCCATACCTCGTCGCCATCCCCCCGTCGATCTCTGTCCACTTTGTCGGCAACGATGACCTCGACAACACAGTCCAGACCACGCTCGCTCTCACGCTCCTCGGCGTCGTCCGCTTCGTCCTCCGGTATGGCCGTCGACTCGTCGTCCTACGGCTCGACGCGCAACTTTGCCTCTTCATCCAAGAACGCGTACAAACCCGTGCTCACCACCAAGACCATCAACCCACACGTGCTCGAGGCCGAGTATGCCGTGCGTGGCGAGATCTCGAACCGCGCCAACAAGTACGCTGCCCAGATCGCCGAGGGCAACTCGGACTTGCCTTTCCCTTCGGTTGTGACGGCTAATATTGGCAACCCGCAGCAGCAGCCGTATCTCGCCCAAAAACCGCTCACGTTCTGGCGCCAGGTCGCTGCGCTCACCGAGTACCCGCAGTTGATGGAGCAGCCGGGCATTGACAAGATTTTCCCCAAAGATACGCAGGAGCGCGCCAAGCTGCTGCTCGCCGATATCGGCAGCGTGGGCGCCTACTCGCACTCCAAGGGCGCGTCGATCGTGCGCAAGCACGTCGCCGAGTTTATCGAGCAGCGCGATGGCTACCCCTCGGACCCGGAACTCATCTACCTCACCACGGGCGCGAGTGGCGGCGTGCAGCTGCTGCTCCAGGTGCTCATCGCCGCTCCCGACTCGGGTGTGATGATCCCCATCCCGCAGTATCCGCTCTACAGTGCCGCGCTCGCGCTGTACAATGCCAAGCCGGTCGAGTACCAGCTGAATCCGTTTGACGACTGGTCGCTTGACGTGGACGCCATGTCGCGCTCTATCGACGAGGCGCGTGCCAACGGCGTCGATGTGCGCGCGTGCGCCGTCATCAACCCAGGCAACCCCACGGGCCAGTGCCTGTCGTACCAGAACATCCAGCACCTCATCCGCATGGCGTACCACAAACGCCTCGTGCTGCTCGCCGACGAAGTGTACCAGGTCAACATCTACCAGCCCGAGACGCGGCCGTTCCACTCGTTCAAAAAGGTGCTCATGGACTTTCAGTCTTCGCACGACGCCGAGGAGCGCGATATTGCGCGCAGTGTCGAGCTCGTGTCGTTCCACAGCATCTCCAAGGGTGTTTCGGGCGAGTGTGGGCGTAGGGGTGGCTACTTTGAGCTGACCAACATGGATGCGGATGTGGAGGCGCAGATCTACAAGCTGGCGTCCATCTCGCTGTGCCCGTCGCTGCAGGGGCAGATTGGCGTCGATATGCTGGTGAAACCGCCGAGGCCCGGTGAGCCGTCGTACGAGCTGTTCAAGCACGAGACCGAGGGCATCCACGCAACGCTGCAATCGCGCTCGGACCGCATGGCTGACAAGTTTGCGCAGCTGCCCGGAGTGCAAGTGGAGCCGGCGCAGGGCGCGCTGTACCTGTTCCCGCGCGTGACGCTGCCGCACAAGGCGCACGACGCCGCCAGGGAGAAAGGCAAAAAGGTCGACGAGTTTTACTGCTTGGAGATGCTCGATGCCACAGGCATCTGCGTGGTGCCCGGCAGCGGGTTTGGCAAGATGCCCGAAGAGGATACCGGTGCGTGCTTCTTCAGGACTACCGTGCTGGCCAAGGAGACGGACGAGTTTATTGCGCGCTATGGCAAGTTCCACACTGAGTTTGTCGACAAGTATTCGTAGTAGTAAATAGATGCGGTGTCTTGCTGTCAGTGTCTTTGCAGGAGTGCTGGTGTGAGTGGTTGTAGCGAATGCGAACGGCGTGCAAAGCGAGAGAGGATGTATGAGAAGAACGATGCTATGCTCTTCAAGGTGATTTTTCCAAGCCTCAATTTTCAGCGTCGCTTTTTTTTTTTTTTTTTTTTTTTTTTTCTCTTTTCCTCATGCTTTTTTTCGCACGCATGCACACAAATCTGTTCGCACATTCATATTCGCTGCTGAGCCTCTACACCAGCCTACCTGCACCGGACCTGCCATGGCTATCACCCGCATAGCTGCCCGCCTGCCTGCTGACGTGACCCTTTGCATGCGCTGCACCGGCGCCTGGTGCGCGGTTTCGCTCGTCCGCTGGGCTTCCCGCGCCTGCTTTGGCGCTGGGAACGTTGCCCTCGGCGCCTAGCGTGTCACCCGCGTAGCTCGGCGTGCTGCCCGTAAATGCGCTGCGGTTCTGCGACGCTGCGCTACTTGTGCCGGACGACGGAGGCTCCACGTCCCGGAAGCCCAGGTTGTCCATGTCGTCGTGCTCCATCAGGCCCCTTACCCAACCCAGACGGTGAACAAAGGGGTCAGTGAGATCGAACGACTGTGAGTGGGAGGGGGAGAGTGCTGCTCACTTGTCCATGCGACACTGCAAGTACGCGCGCGACAAATGCCGACACTTGCCATTATCGTTGCGGTTGTACTTGATGCAGTTCATGTACTCCTGCATCACCGACTTGCACTCGCCTGATAACCATCATACCATGCAGAAGGAAATCCAAAACCGTATCAGTCACCAACAAGCTGTTCGAGCGAAAAAAAAAAAAAAAAAAAAAAAAAAAAAAAAAAACAGAGGGGGTGCAAAAAGACCTTTAATAATGAAGGGGGAAAAAACCCCGTCGGGGGGGGGAAATTTTGAATGCGGG
>JALCCG010000110.1:0-45268 GCA_023212695.1 Sporisorium sorghi | reverse complement strand
AAAAAATATAAAAAATATTTTTTTTTTTTTTTAAAATTTAAAAAAAAAAAAAAAAAAACCAAAAAAAATTTACAAAAAAAAAAAAAAAAAAAAAAAAAAAAAAAAAAAACCGAGTGAGCTGCAAACGCACCTTCATGATCGAGTGGGAAAGAACCGCGCTCGGGAGGCGATACTTTGAAGTCCGAGAACGTGGGTGGGCGGCCGAACGACATTCTTTTGAGCTAGAAGCTGATTATGATGGTAGTAAGTGATTAGGGTTGGGGTAGGAGTGGAGAGCTTCCTGATGAAGGGCGAGCGATTATGTTGCTTTTGTAATGGACTTTCTCATCGAGAAGATCTTCTTGTGTTGCTCAGCTTGACAGGAAACGTGTGGAGGAAGCAACAAGTCGGAAATCGGGATATGTGCAAATGCTGACTCAGCGCAAATTTGTTGGGATGTTAGACCGTGTGTGCTGTCTCAACGCTGTCAAAAAAAAAGAAAAAAAGAAGAAGAGGGGCACTTTCAAGGGTCCAACGACTTGTCCACATCCTCCTTCTTGTCGTTCCTCCATCGACCGCTCAGTCGAGCACACACACCATGCCCACATCAACACCAGCACCAGCAGACCCACAAACAGATCCGCTCGCAGGCATAGACCATATCGTCGTCATCGACAATGGCGCACAGACCATCCGCATCGCCTCCATCCCCTACCCTTTTCCGGCAGACGCCATCTCGGCCGCTATCACTGCTGACGACTCGCAGACATCCTCGACGCCCGTGATCGACCCGGCCCTTCTCGCAAGGACGATTGCAGTCGATGCCTTCCCCAACGCGATCGCGCGCACGCGTACGCCGCACACCCTCCCTTCGCTGCCTTCGGGGGAAACGCCTGCAACAGCGCCGCCCGCCGGATCGAAAGCCTCGATCTTTGTCTCATCGCACATCCACACGCTGCTGGACGACTACGCAGCGCTGCATCTGCGTCTGCCCCACCAGAGCGGTGTCATCGTCGATTGGCAGGCGCAGAAGACAATCTGGGATCACGTGTTGACGAATCACCTGGCTAAATTGCGGCAGCAGGGCAAGAGGGGAAAGCTCTTGGAGCGCAAGGCGGTGATTTTGACAGAGGCGTATCTCAACTTGAGTCCGGTGCAGCATGCGACGGATCTGCTGTTGTTCGAGCGTTACGGTGCTCAGGCGGTGTGGAGGACGTCGGCTGCGGCGTTGGTTGGGGCGGGGAGCGATGTGTTTCGTGCGGATGTGGCTAGGTCGAGGTCAACGACGACAGAGGAGTACAAGGATGGTCAAGCGACGCCAGAGAAGGAGGCGAGCCGCTCTGATGAGGCTGTAGAAGGCGCCATGGACCAAGACGCTCCTGCAGAGCAACGAAGCTCCTCTTCACCCAAGCCAAAACGACTGCTTCGCACACCACGTTCCTCAACCACCACCACCACCACCCTTCCACGCATCCTAACCCTCCCCCGCCCACAAGCCATGCTCGTCCTCGACCTCGGCTACTCGTACTGCCACGCCATCCCCATCCTTTCCGGCCGCCCGCACCTCCCCTCCATCCGTCGCCTCGAACTCGGCGGCAAGATGCTCATCAACCTCCTCAAGGAAACCCTGTCCTTCCAACAGCTCGACATGATGGACGAGTCGTGGCTCATGTCGCACATCTTTGCGCGCACCTCGTTCGTCGCCGCGGGCGTGGGACAGCGCGTTTTCGGCGGGACGGAGAAGGTGCAGCGCGAGCTGGAGCTTGTGCGGGCCAAGGCCCCTGCCCAGTGGACGTATGAGGATTTGCTGCTCATGGACAAGTTTGGACGGGCTGAGTTGAGCGAGAGGTTGGCGATCACGTGGCGGTTGCCAGACTATGGCGCGCAGGCGGGTGGCAAGCGCGGGCAGCGAGAAAGGGATACAGCCCGATACGGATTTGTGCTTCACGGTCCCAACCCGCCGCCGTATCGTGCGTCGGGTTCCAACGACGAGCAGCCGCAGCGCAAACGGCCCAAACTCGACTCGCTGCTCCACTGCGACTCGTCGTTCATCGCCACCCCTCCCTCCGCCAGCCACGCCGAGCGTCCAGCCTCACAATCCTCTGCGGACAAGGACGACCAAGACACGCAAACGCTCACGCTCGCCTCGGAACGCTACAGCGTGCTCGAGCACCTCTTCAACCCGTCTGCGCTCGGGCTCGACCAGCAGGCCTTGCCGCAACTCGTCCTATCCTCCATCGCCTCTGTCGCCTCGTCCGTTTCGGAAATTGCGGGGGACATGATGTGGAGCAACATCGTGCTCACGGGCGGGCTCGCGAACGCGGTCGGGCTGCGGCGCCGGCTGGAGCACGAGCTGCAGCCCTTAGCGCCCGTGGACGTGCCGCTGCGCATCTGGCCCGATGCGGGCCACGGAGTGGATCACGCGATGGTCGCGGTGCACGGCGGTGTGGGGCTGGCGTGCGAGCTAGCGCTTCGCGAGAGGGTGCGTTTGGACAGCGAGCAGGGTGGAGATGCGAAGGGGAAGCGGAAGCAACCCAGGAAGAGCAGGGCTGCGCAAGCATCGGCCGAGGTGGAGGTGGGGAAGGTTGAAGGGCAGAGCAAGGCAAGGTGGCTGACGTATGCGCAGTGGGCCAATGCCAAGGCTGGCGGCAATGAGGCCGACGTGGTCAGCGCTGCGAATGCCGTCTTCTATCCAATGACAGCGGCGACGGCCAAGAGGAGCGAGGCGTAGAATGCACACCCTGTCGCGGCGCAATGCAATGCAACGCATGATACCCTTCTCACGCTCACCTACACAAGACAGCCGTGATACCGTCTCACACCAGCACAGAAAATCAGGAACGAGCGATCTAAGGTTCTGATTCACAACAAGCCGAAGAAAGAGTGTATAACCAGTAAGTGCAAACAAGAGACTAAGAATGAGTGTGTAGAGATAACAAAACGACAGTTCTGAGAGCAAGAGTATAAAGAGAACGAGACGAAATTGCATGATCCGCGACACGCATCCGTCGTTCACACACGGCGGAGGTGGCGACGATGCCTGTGGTGCAGAGCGCGGCGGCGGAGGGGACGCACGTCGTGTGTCAGTTGGCCGACCTGTTCGGTGATGGTGCGTGTCGGTGCGCCTGCTGACGCTGCGGAGCTGGAGTGGAACAAGCCGGCGATGCGGTTCTTGGCGCTACTGAGGCCGTCGGACGCTGAGCGGAAAGCTGAGCGGAATGGCTGGCTCCACGACGACGCGGCTGACGTACCTTCGGCGGGGGGAGGGAGAGGGCGACGCGTGAATGCTTGGCTGACGCCGGCGCGCCATCTGGCCAGCTGGCCCGGTCGGGCTGCGCCGGCGGCGCCAGTGGCAGGAGCGGTGCCAGGTTGCGCTGAACCTCGCAGCGCAGCGTCAACGGCAGCGGCGTCAGCGGCAGATCCAGCTTGCACCTCGCCTCCTAGCGCAGCGTTGGCCGCAGCAGCATCGGCAGCGGATCCACGTTCGAGCGCGCCTTGAGCGCCGCCAGCGTGCGCAGCATCGACGGCTGCAGAACCAGCTGCGGATCCAGGCTCGAGGGCGCCCTGAACGCCGCCAGCCTGTGCAGCTTCAGCAGATGCAGCCGTGCCGCTGCCGCCGGTAGGACGGCCGAACGGCAGTCGACCTCGCATTCGAGCGGCAGCAGCTCGCAGTCTAGCCAGTCGTCCCGCGTCCGCTGTGGCACTCTGCTCTGCAGGAGAGCCAGGATTAGTAGCAGCTGCGGCGGCGGCCTGCTCTGACGAAGCGTCAGCACCAGCAGCTTCAGCAGCAGCCGGATCGGAGGGTGCACCAGCAGCAGCACCTGCACCCGCAGCACTCGGACCCTGTCGCGTCGCGTACCACGTCTTGAGGCGCTGCGGCACGTTCTGCATCCAAGTCTGCACACGACTCGGTGCGGAAGCAAACGCCTGGCGCACGTTGTTCGCTTTCGTCGCCACCGCGGCCTTCACTCGGTCCAGCTTGGCAGGCCATCGTTCGGGTGGAAAATCCTCCGGGAACGAAGGACCGTCTACCGTCGCTTTCATGCGCCTGTATCCAATGCCACTTTTCACAGCGTCGCTCTCACCGCTCTCCCTCCAGGGTCGCGGCAGCGGCAGCGCTTTGTCGCGCGGCACCTCGTACACCTTAAACCGCGGATCCGTTGATGGGAGCAGCGGATCGCCCGGCTGATGCAGCTCGCCATTGTACGTGTAGCGATACTGGGCATGCGGATCGAGGGGATTGACGAACACGCGCGCCTCGCCTTGTGTCTGCGCGATCCGCCGCGCTTTTACCGGCATCACCGGTATGCCACCGTTGTCTCGCCAGCCGTACACCGCGGGCTGCCCGCCCGTTGTGTGAAGACCTATCAAGCGATCCTTACCCATGTAGTGGTCCTTGCCCACCGCATAGATGTCGCGAATATCGCTACGTAGCGTGTGCAGCTTCCAGCGCAGAGCCTCCGTCCTCGACATAGGCGCCGGCTTGTCAAATTCTATGTGTTCGTAAGGTGGTCTTTGCCATTCTTCCGGGACAAGTGTCTGACTCTCTCTCCACTTATTCTCGTTGTAAAGGCCGACATCTTCCGCGAGGTCTTTCGACTTGTGATCGACGACGAGTCTGCCCCGAGACGCAGCGTCGACCGCTGCATCGGCTCCACGGGCCGCCTCAGCCTCTTCCCTGGCCGCATTCCTGGCCGCCGTCCAAGCTTCCGCCTCCTCTGACATGCTTTGGGGCTTCGGTTCTACCTTGAGTTTACCGCGCGAAGCAGCCTCGGCAGCAGCAGCAGCAGCAGCAGCAGGGTCGGCTGCTTCGGCGGCATTCGAGCCTCCGTGGCCGTCGACCATCGAAGGCGCAGCATCCCTCGAAGGCGACCATGCACGGGGCGAAACGGGTTCAGAGGGGATCGTGTCTTCTGACGCCGAGCGGAAGCTTCTATCAGGAGAATGCACTCGCATGTTCAGAAGCTCACCAAGGGTGCGACGACTCGTGCCTTCACCCGCGGCGGCAGCATCTTCAGCGGCACCAGAAGTGCCGGCAGCCGCCTCGCCGGGTTGCGGCCGGATCTCGGACGAAGACGCGTGGGAGCTCACTTCTGACAATGACGATGACGATGGCTCTGAAGGCTCTTCGACGACGACTGACTTGCCCTTTGCGTCCGCCGACAAGCTGCTATGAAGCGGGCCAGAGCGTATCGGCGACCACATGTTCGGAGAATCTAGAGGATCGAACATGTGTACCGTTTGTCCCGTGATGTCCTGGGTTGTGTACACGCTCCTAGATCCGGGTCTGGTCCAGTGCTCGTATTTGATTCGGTCGAGCTCGGTGCTTGCTGAGTTCGTGTCGGTTCCTGCGGGCTTAGCACCAGTAGAAGGCAGTCTGGGCCTGAAGAGCTGCTGCAGAGACGCAGCGGAAATCTTGGGCTTCAACCTGGCCGCAGCAGACGACAGCTTGGGCTGCGACTTGGCTACTGCAGCGCGCATGCCTGACCTGACGCGATCCCTAAAGGCTCTCCAAACCGACTTTCGACCGACATCAGCGCTTTCATCATTTGATTCGATGTCGGTGATATCGAGACCGGCTTGCTGCAAATGCATCAATAAAACCTTCCTGCCAGCTTCCGGATCGGCCGCGACCGCGGCACGGGCAGACGCCTTGAAACGAGGCGAAGCTTTGAGTGCGGGCTTCACTGGACGCTCGTCAGGCGAGGGCAAAAGCGACTCAGGGGCGGCTTCCGCGGTCAAGCGGTCTCCGGAGGCATCGTTTTTAGCTTTGAGCTTGCCTCTCAGGAAGGCTCTCTTGATACCATCCCAAGGCGTCTTGATGTATACGTCTGGTACATAGTGGGGAGACGACTGGATGCGTACCAATCTCTTGCGACCGCCATCCGGTGATAAAGACTTGGACGTAGCCTGCCGATCGCTTTCGAAAGATCCCTCTCGACTGTCCGTGCTTGGCAAAGCTTGACCCGCTTTCGGCTCTTCGGGATGAGCATGTGCGCCTTGTCCTGAAGAAGAGTCAGCTGCAGGCTCAACGTAGTCATCCTGCAGGGCTGTGGCAATAGCTCGACGGTGGATCCTCGAAACGGCAGAGCCGGAAGCCGAGCCAAGGCGTCCAAAGATATATTTCAAGCACCACTTTCGACCGGCTCCAGTGGTCGTTGGCGACGCCTCCGCTTCTTTGCTGAAAAATGCGCCGGCGGCATGGCTCGGGTCTGGCTGGATTTCAGACGTCGTCGCAGGAGTGTCGCTGGTATACGGAGGATAATCTGTTGACCGAGAGTTTCCATCATCTCCGGGGAGTCGCTGGCTGAGGGCGAACGACAATTGTTGAAGTTGATCACCCTGCGTTCTACGTACGACCTTATGCATGCGCGATTTAGGTGCCGGACCTGAACCGCTTGCAGCTAGGATCGAGCTGACGAACAGCAGCGACAAGAGGAGCAAGAGCGGCACCGACTTGTGCCGCTCTGTCTCGGGAGAGGAGGGGCGAAACGGAATCATACTGGTCCTATCAAAGGAGTATGCGTTCGTGTGGAAGTGTGAGAAAAGAGCGTGAAGGTGGGTGGTCGTAAAGAGGGAAGGCGTGATCAAAGTCGCTCGCCTTTTTGTACCCTCAAAGAGGGGTGGCATTTCTCGCCCCACCACCCTCGATCTCGGGGTTCAGATAGACGTTTTCACCGTCAACACGCACAGCTCTCAAATGAAGTTGTGGGCATCCAAATGACGCCCATCGGTATCATGCAAATGCGAGTTTCAGGTGGGTGTAGTCCCACCGCGATCCTGTATCTGCTTCAACGGGATCGAACCTCACCCTTGATTCGTGACGCATGTCTCATTGTTGTCGGATTAGTCCACTGGCGAAATTGCGCAGAAGAGTGGCAGCAGACGGGAGGGTCAAAGGAATCGAGTTTCCGCCTCCATGCTTACCAAGGACAGGCGCTGTAGAACAACCATCTCAGCACCATATGCTCGCCGCTAGACTACGAAACAGGCTGGACACCGGCCCGTGTCCAACAGTTATAAAGGCATGCGGCTCATATAATCACACGACACCGCGATCAGAGCAAGGAGATCACTATTCTGTGGCGACGAAAAGGATCAAGACGAAGCAACGCCAACACTTTTATTCACGAAAAGATACAAATGAGCGGTAGGAAATAGAGAAAAGACAGTAACGGCTAGAGGAACGAGTGTAAGGTTTGACACCTTCACAGACGATGACGGTGAAGGTGACGACGACGAACGTGAACGGCCTGGCCCATGTGCTCTGAGAGGGTCTGTGTTGTCGATGCAGATCTAGTTGGGAACCAGCCGACAACGGTATCTTTGAAGGCTCTGAGCTTGTCGAAAGACCACCGGAACGGTCTACTCCACCAAGATGCAGTTCGGGCTTGAACCCCTGCTCCGTCCCTGGAGGCAGAGGCGCTAGGCCTACCAGTGAACGCTTTCTTGATTCTCGCTGCCCATCCAGCTCTCCTTCGGTTACCACGTGAAGAAGGTTCTGGTCCTGTCTCCAGCTGCAAAGATGGCCTGAAATGTCCAGCCGAAGAAGATTCTTCCCCTAACCTCGGATTAGAGGCTGGCGTGAACTATCCATGCGAAGTTTGACCTGGTGGCCTTTGTAGTTGGGGATTCTCCACCCGGACCCAGCCGGCGGGAGGTGGAGGATGGGGTTCGAGTACGTAGGTGCCGTCTTCTGTAAATCTTCCCCATAGCTCATCCGGCGCATAGAGTGGCGTCATAGTGTCCGAATATGCCTTTGCGAAAGACCAGCCTTGTGGAACTGGATAAGCCGAATGCAGTTGACCGCCCACTTTCCCTGATACCTTTTTTGGTCTCCGTAGTTGCAATTCGACAATCGATCCTTCTCGTGCAGGCGTCGTAGAGTGGACTGCACCAGTAGTATCAATCGAGCCCATCACCCAGTGGGACCTTAATGGGACTATTTGACCTTGACCATCCAGAGTCCCTCGTGAGGTCTCTCGCATAGGCGACTCAGATCCCCCCTCATCACCTTTAACAGTGAGGGTCGCGCTGATGAGAAGCAGCAAAACGACCAAGAACGGCATCACCTTGTGCCCTTCTTTCCCGAAGATAGAGTAATGAGAGCATCGTTCTTGGTCCTGCCAAGGATCAAAGTGGATAGAAAGAGGGAGAGAGGAGAGGCGGAGATAGTGACTGAGAGAATGAGAGGGAGGAAGAGAGTGAGGGAGAGAGAAAGTGAGAAAGACAAGAGGAGAAAGAGAAAGAGTGTGGGTGCCTGTTTGTGGGAAGGCGTAGAAAGGCGGGAAAATGGTTTCGAAGCAGAGCTCTCGCCCCTTATGTACCAGAGAGGAGCGGTATGTGTTCCCTCACATGCAATCTTGTGGGCCGACAAGGATTCCTTGCAGCCTCTTCACGGCCCGAATGAAGTCGTGCTCACCTGACCACGCACACCATCACCGCTGTTGCGATGTCAAAATGTTTACCAGGCATTTCGTTCAAGAGCGCGAGCATTGACTAAGCGCGGCTTTGTGATCGCCTCCGTAGGCGTAGAGGTGTAGGGCAGTTTGGGCGGGACAATCACAAATTGAGTTTCTGCCGTCTTGGCAGACTGAAAAGTGCGATGGTACGAGACGCAAACGCCGACTCCATTATTGTTTCACTTCGCACAAGAAAAATGCACGAAGGGTACTCGCCAGCGGTTTGGTCCAGGTGTGGGGCGTCTCTCGAGTAGGCAAGCCTGGAACGAGGTCGACGACCATTGTCGTGACTCGATTCCTGACTAGTCGTCGTGATTGGTCGCAAGAAAAGACAGGCTACTGGTGGTACCGCGCTGAACAATGAAGCCGAAAGCTCATCACGACCTGTGGGAACGGTGGGTCTAGGCGTTTTCAACGCCGTCGTCAATTGACCCACACAATTGAAGCACAGCCTCATGAGCAAGAACGTACTCTCTTTTCCAACCGTTTTCGCGGTTTTGCACTGACTTGCTTTCACGGTCTCAATCACACAGTGTGTTTCGGGCACTCAGTCAAGTTCGCGGGTGCACTAGATCAAGCTCGCGGTTTCAGTTTCTGCTTTTCTTGCTTGTCTACACACGCAAGAGTTTCAAAAGAAAGATTGAGGAGCGCGTACCGACAGTCCATCCCTCATGCTTAAGTCGGTGCAACCTCGAAAAGAACACCGCAAAATGAGACCGCAAATGTGAGGTAGTGCAATCGGGAAAAATGGAAAAGAGAGTAGTCAACAGACATGAGACACGAGATCGGTAATGACAGTTGAGTAATGTGCTACAAAAGACAGTGACGACAAAAGTCCCAGCCAGTAGGGACACTGGAAAAGAGGGGGAGAGGAGTGCCACAGTACCAGCTTGCGACATGTGTTCAAGCGCCATGAAGGTACTGAAGGAGACTAGAACGTGCTCTGCCAATTGCTCCACCGGCGCTTTTGAAGAATCTCGACCAGTAAGTCCCCGTGTTCGCCGTCTTGCGTACGCCTTGGCTTAGCTGATCGGTGGATGAGATAGGAGCTGCTTCGCGAGCTGCAGACCAGGGAAATCTGAAACTCGGCAACCACGACTGTGGGCTCACAGTGTTCTTGACTATCGTGGTGGACGTGCGCGCACCAACCTCGGCAGAAGCAGACAAGGCTGCTCTATTGGGCTGAGTAGCTTTCATGCTGTTGTCTGGAGCAACTCGAGCGCCGGTTGACCAAGGCGATGTCCATCGCTGCCACCAATAGTCTTGGTTCACAGTCTTGGCAGCAGGTGAAGCTCGTATGCCAGCTCCAGTGGAAGCACCGATAGGCGGCTCTTGCGGCTGAACAGGTGCTCCAGCTCCTGACATGGGCAGAGGCGTTCCCAACTTCGGGAGAACGAATTCTCCATCTTTAGCAGAATTAGGCTCCAGCCAAGCGACGGCTGACTTGTGCTTCGGGTCGAACGGCGCGTACTCGACGTCTGGGAGCACCTCGTCTTCGGGGATAGTGACAGGTCTTCCGGTGATTGGCCCAACAGAAAGGACCAGCGGAGCGAGTGCCACCAGGACAGCCAATTGCACCAGAATGGATTTGTAGATCTTCATCTTGCTAGGCTTGACGATGAAATGAGTCGAGAAGTTTGAAGCACCTGGCTAGTCAAAAGAGTGATGGTTGAATCGGGTAGAAAGTGGTAAGGAGAGGAATCTAGGGAAGCAAGGGACAGCGAGTGGAGGAAAGGCAAGATAGCCAGCTATCGTGTCTGGGATGGGGGAGACAAGGAAAGGATTGTCGTGCGCTTTAAGTGCGAGGAAAGCTGAGCAAGAGGGAAGGGAGTGGGTGATTGAGGTACGTGAGCTGCGAAACGTGCTTGTGGTCGGACATCGCCACAGTGGACTCTTCACTTGTGGAAGGCTGAACATGCACTGAAAGGAGCTCTCTTCGCGCGAGCCGAGACTCAGTGGGAACTTGTCACCTTTCTCATCCCCTCAGTGGCACCGTTTCAGTGTCTTGAGAACGACGTTCTCCTCCTCTCATGCCCTCATTACGTAGCATTGCACTACAAAATCTCAGTATGCCACAGGTGCGGTGGGAGGAAAAAATCCACCAAGTGGGACACCTGGGCGCGGCGCAGCAACTTCTCGACTACGTGTCAACATGAAGTCGTCGAAAGAGTGGGTCTTACTTAGCTCGTCGTATGCGAGCTTGGAGACACCTCAATTGAAGCACGATCTCTGTGTACGATCGGCCGCATCATGTAGCAATCGGCCGAATCTTGTGCGAAGTCAGACACAGTGAAAAGGAGATAAACTTCACGATGAAACACCGCCTGATCTCGTTTGATTTCTTAGTCGAAGACCGATCTCTGCTGTCGTTCTCCACTTCTGGCTGCAGCTTCGTGATGAAAGCACGTGCCCGCCCTTCATGGTCGCAAGGCTTCCCTGAAGAACCTTCTCACCCCTTTTGCGAATTGTCGAGC
The DNA here is from genome assembly GCA_023212695.1 of Sporisorium sorghi. Lineage (NCBI taxonomy): Eukaryota > Fungi > Basidiomycota > Ustilaginomycetes > Ustilaginales > Ustilaginaceae > Sporisorium > Sporisorium sorghi. Next base: position 34,353 of record JALCCG010000110.1, on the reverse strand, counting down.
CAAGGAAACGCCGGTAATCGTCCTCGACTGCCTCACCGCTGTCTGCAGCACGAATCCCTGGGCTTCGCCGGCTAATTCGCCGGCATCTCGATGCGCTACTGTATGAGATGACTCCGCTGCATCGCCACCAACCCGTTGCACTGCTGATTGCGAAGACTCGGCCACGTCCTGTGACTGTAGAGAAAAGAAGTGCCGTATGAACGTCTCGTCGGAGCTCGTCATCTTGTCCGTGTAAGTATACTTCTTTCCGTCCCTAGTGTCGAAGAACCAGACCTTGTTCTTCGCTCCCAGAACGTAGAACGGCAGCCGTTTGCCTTTCAGCGTAGAAAGCGTCCTCGCGTCGAGTCCCTGCCCACGAAGTTGCACCGCGTGGTACTTTTCTGTCAGCTTCAATGGGTCCGGCTTCGCCTCCGGTTCGAAAGTGACGGACTCGATTTCCGGATGAGTACGCAGAAGTTCTTGCATCTCTTCGTTCGAAGAAGGAGTCGCAAGCGGTCTACTCTTGAGCGCATTCGAGTCGTGGAAAATTCCATGCGAGCTGCTTGCTAGCGCTTCGAATGGATCGGGTGAGAGCTGGAGCTTAGCGTTGATTTGGATGGGCACGAGTCTGCCTTGCTGCCCGCGAAGGAGCCCCGTGACTGGGATGGTTTGCATAGAAGCGAGTCGAAATCGAGTGAAGGAGGCACTAGGCCTTGGGCGAGGGTACAGGTCGTCGTCCGCCGGACCGGGGAGCTGAACACTCTGAACGGGTGCCCTGATGCCAGCTTGCTGTTGAAGTGATCGTGTTGGCTGATCCAGCAGCGGATGGTCTTCGTGTACCGATGGCAAGGGTGACGATTTGACAGCCAGCACGCTGCTGGACATCAGTGCCACCACAATCGCCACATGCAACAAGAACGAGACTGTTTTACTTCTGGCAAACATTGGCGTTGCTTGCTTGAGGTTGGGAAAGGTGAAGGCTAAGGCGCTATAGGCGCTATAAAGGAACTATCGGCGAGACTGAAGAGGGACGAACGCCAGAGTGAGCCGTCTCTGAATCTCAAAGACAGGAAGCGGAAAGCTCTCGCAAGGTCTTTATATCATGCAGACCTCGAAGCTTGCTCTGACCGGTAAGCTGGTCAGAGATGCTACAAGCGGTTCATATGCTCGAGCGCCTCGAGCGACTCGGGCGCTCGAGCATTACATAGTGCACAGGGGAGCGACAAACTTTGGCTCACATGCTCGAACCTAGAGGACAATTCTCTTCTTCGACATCCCACTCCACGGAGTACCTTCGTCGGTTCGAGCAGTTTCATCTCTCCGCGTCTCTCGATTTTTAGGTGCGATGTGCCTTTCGACTTTCGGCTGGCTTGGCACGAACTCTGAACCGTTACACTCTACCTTCACAACGGCAGCACGGTCATGCCTTGGAGCTTGCACGACCTGTAACCTTGTACACACGAGTCAGAAAATTGAATTGAGATGAGATTCAAGGTGCGAGAGAAGGGCCAGCGCATCCTCCGTCCACGCTTGTTTGAGGGAAACGGATTGTGGGTGAGACTGTGATAATGTTCAGCACTGAACTGCGCTGGTTTACAGATAGATGTACATCTGCTGCTGCCTAAACGCCATGAAGGTACCTGTCAGGCGAAGCTGAAGACAGCCTACCCATGAAGCCTCGAGCTCCTTCGGCAAATCGTTGCCACCAACCTTTGGCCGCTTGTTCTTCAGCCTTTCTGACCCTTTGGTAGACATGTGGATCTGTAACAAAAGTCGAATAAGGGGTTATGCCGTTCGCACCCCCAAGCTCGACCGAATAGAGCGCACCATTGGGGTCTCGGAAGTACCAGCCCTTAGAGTCCTTAAAATACATTCTCTTGTTGGCTTGGAAATCCACCATGTCATTTCCGGAGGACTTCAGTATCCGCTTGCCGTCGACCTTCACCAACCCTTTCGTCATTTTCTTCGCCTGCTTCTTGATTTCAGTCTGTTGATCGGCAGGCAAAGATTGGAACTTGTCGTACACCGACTGGCCCTCAACACCGGCGACGGAAGGTTCAGGCAGTTGTGGGTTGGGCGCCCTTTGCAAAGTTCGCGTAAGAGCCTGGTAGTGGTCACCAGGTCCGACATATCGAATTGGTGTTCCGTCACTATCAAACACTACCGCTCTGCCGCCATGAGGCATTCCGTCCCTGACCGCGGGTATATTGGTGGGAGGCAGTGAAGCCAGCATCGAATCGGGGTAAGGTGCAACTAGCTGTCCGGGCGAAGGCGCGAGGCTTCCAGCGGTGGGAGGATCGGTTGGAATAGGTACGGGTGAAGCCGTGACCAGGCAGATCAACGCCAGGATGGCGACAGCTCGGATCCAGATCGGAGCCATCTTGATGACTTTGGTGATGGTCTTGAGGTGAAATACAGATGAAAGTGGCGAGGGTATGGACTGACTTGAAGGTCTTATCCACGGAGCAGCAGCTCACCAGCAGCCCCGAAAGGAGGGATGAGAAAGAGTGTGTACCGAATGAGGAGTGGTCAGGAGAAAATGAGTGAGGAGAGCAGTCGATCCAGCTGCTGTAAGGAATGTGAATGGACGGAGTAGGGAAAGGAGGGAAAGGGCCAGATTGCAGGCTTTTATCTGTGTGGTAGGCTTGGAACTTGGTGGTACCTCGCTGACGTGTCCTAACTTTCTCCGTTGACCTAGCCATCGCCATGCAGCTACAAAGGAAGCGTGACCGACAGCGAGCTCAACTTATGAAGTAGGTAGCATTGTTTTCGCTTTGCAGACGCCCACGGACCCGCCTGTCCCACCGCTGTCCCACCAATTTCACACCAACTTCTCACCACGTTCCCACCACGTTCCCACCACGTTCCCACCACCTCATCTCAGCCTCACCCCATTGACAAAAACACAAAAGCTGAACACTCGCTTCTACTTTCAACACATGAAAGCAAAAGACCAGCTTCAAGCATTTGGCGACTCAGAGCAGCACAATCAGCAGATCTCGACCGAGGGTCGCTAGCACAGTGTCAGCGAGATGATGGATTGCAGCGTGAATAGCTGGCCGTGTTGAGGCTCGGCTCGGACCGCAGGTGGGCCGTTCGAGCACAAAGCCGAGCGACGAAGTGAGTGGGAACCGTGTGGGGAAAAAAACTGCCAGACGTTGGCGTAGAGAAGAGAGAAGAAAGGATAGATACAAACGACAAGGGCTGATGAACTGGTGGGGCGAGTTCCTCCCCTCTTTAGCACGAATCGATCGCATACGTCGAGCGTCTCGTTGGGAGGCAAGGGCAAGAAACAGAACAGCAGACCAGCTTGCTCAGCGTACGGACCGTGACTCGTAAAGTCACAGCCGCTTATACGCCATGTAAGTGCGCTGAAGCCTCCGAAAGCTCGCTCGCTAGCTCCTCGCCATGGGCTTTGAGGGCATTTCTGACGGAGATCTGGTTGTCTTTGGCCAGATTTACGTAGTAACTCTAGGTAAACAAGTCCTGATTGCTTCTGGTCTCGTAGAGCCAGACCCTGTCGTCTTTGTCGACTGCGTAGAACGACTTTCGCCTTTCTGTCATGATGGCCAAATCTTTGCTTGCCAGGTTCGCATCTGTTGGAAGTTGCACGACAGTCCAGCCAGAATGATCTGCCGTGCGTCCCGTGAGCTGATCAAGGCCGATGTCTACGTGGGCGGGTCGCGCTTTGATCATTTTTTTTGCCATGGCTCGGTCGGATGCCCTGCGCGTCGCCCGAGAGGGTAACAGCCGGTATTTCATCGTTTCGAACAATCTTTCTGTCATACTTAAGTTCTCAAAGTCCTCCCGACGCATCACATGAGGAAGCGGAGCGAGCGCCGATGAGCCCTCACTGGCATTAGCAAGCGGATCGGAGGTTCCGAACCGAGGAAGTTCACTGTTCGAAGGCTCCTGCTCCCGTTCGATCTCCATCGGCTGAGGCGAAGCCAGGACGAAGCTCAAGAGCACCAGCAGAGCTCCAACTTCATTCTTGAAAGCGCGAGCTTGATGAGGAAGTGATGAGGATAGTGTGAACTTTCGAAGCGACAGATTGGTCTGCTGGTATAGGAAGTGTACGAATGGGAAGAGTGAGAGAGGGAAGTCAGGTGCAGACGTCGGAGGAAATTTTATACGTACTCGATCCCAAGATTTGGAATGACAGCAAGCACCAAGACTTTGCCTGTTCGCTTGCTGCTAGATTCGGGGATGCAATACGTGTAAATGGCTGATTGCCAAACGATGGTGGGCTTGTGACTTTTGGGGAGCGGTGGGCCATCGATGGGTGTTGAGCACCTTCAGTGGGTGACTAGCCCACTCGGTGGTGACGCCAACGCGGATTGCATGTCACGTGCAGTCACGGGAGTGATTGCGAATCTTGATCCGGACGTCGTGATCCTCTGCTTTCCGAGCAGAGTGGACCGAAAAGCAGTCACTGTCTGCTCAGATCCGATTGAACTTCAGCCATGCACGCCCTCAAGATCCACCGTGAGGTGCTGTGACGATGAAGAACAAGGACTTCAATTGCTGTTGAAGAAGCCGAGATTCGAATTAGAAGGAGAAGGATGAGATTGGCAAGTGTAGGAACCCATCTTTCGTGGCCGACTTTGCGGAAGTTGACCTGACACTCGCTGCGAGGACGTGACGAGGACCGCCAGGCTCCATCGAGTGGATTCAAAACTTGATGATCCTTCCGGCGGCATCAAAAAGTTTAGATTCGAATCGGCCGTCAGCATAAGCTCGAATAGCGAGCGATCCCTCCCTGTTCTTGAAGTGCAAATAACGTTGAGTGCCGAGCTTCCTCAGAAGCTTCTTGAGCGAGTGGCTCTGATCATCGGGCACCTCGTTAAGGATGTCACTCCACTGATGGTAGGAAAGAGCGTTAGGGTGTCCCTCAAAACGCTCGCCCACTGGCTGCAGCAGCGAGCTGACTCTTTTGTCGCCGCGCACAAGTGAGTTCACGTTCTCCGAGAATACTCTCGAGATGAAAGACTGAGCGTCCTTGTCTTCGTGAACAGGCTCTGAACCAATGCTGATGAGGTTCCCGGTCCCTTTGTTACGGGCGTGAAAGCCGCCAAAATCAGCATGAGCTTGCCTAAGTTCAGAGAGTAGCTTCAACGAGTCACCCCTGCTGAAGACGTAGACAGGTCTGCCGTCCTTGAAATCGTAACTACGGTAATACGAGGTTCTGGTCGCAGGGTGCATCTGTCTTGTAAGCGGATCGTGCTGGAATTCGCCAGCGACTAGTTGGTCGAATGAGATCCGCTGCGGTTTTCCGCTGCTGCTGCTCCCCTGCCCATTCATACGTCTGTCCACGTGGACACGATCACGGTTTACGGAAGGTCGCGCAAAAGCTGCAGCCGCCATAAAGATGAAGCTGAGCGCGATCGTGCCGAGATACCAGCCTCGCATGATTGCAGATCTTCCTCGATTGTAGGGCTTGTTGAGAGAAGGTGAAGATGGGAGGGATTGGTGGAATAATACTGGGGGAGGCGAGAAAAAACCTTCGAGCTCTGCAGTATTTATCCTTTTCGAGCGGTCTGTCTGCCGCGCAAACTCCTCCTGCTTTGCGCTACTGCTCAGCCTAGTGCCCTGTCATGTGGGCAAACAGGGGCGTCTAGCACACTCAAGTCCCACTGCGTGTGGGTTGTGATCTCAAGCTGTGCTTATTTGATGCCGAGGCGCAGAACAATGTTTTGGAGGGGAAGAGAGGCAACACGCCATCGACTGAACAAAAAGGAGCAGGATTGCATTTCGAAACAAAGCACATTCACACACTGTGTACTGTAGCATCATTGGTGGGTGGGCGAAAGTGTTCATGCGCATGGACCAACTTCATGTGCGAGATACAGAGTGTCCCTTTGTCTCTTCGAGCGACAAAGGAAAACGCTGCGAATGTCCCACCAACAGCTGCGCGACGGCCAAAGACGTGGACGATGCTTGGTCAGACGTGTGCTTTGTCACTCACAATCCTTTCAGCCTTTTGGGAGCCATCCTCGAGTAGACGGACAACCATCTCAGCGCCGCCTTTCAAAGCGCGGAACTTGAGAGACCGATGCTCATTCAGCGCATCCCTCGCTGCTTCTAGCGGTGTTTTGCTGGATGCAGAAGTCGACACCTGTACGCCATTCCAATCATGAGGAGGTTTCTTCTTCTTGAACCAGGACTTGAAGAGCGACAGCCGCGTTTCGCGCGCAACAGGATCGAGCTTGTGACCGTAGGCAGCGATCGCCGCTGTCTCTCCAAAGGTCTCTTTGGCCGCGAAAAATTCTGTCGCTCGTTTGGCCACGTCATCCGAAGCCGTACTTGCCAACGGTACTCCCTGCGAATTCTTGGTGATTGTCAGGTGGCGTTTGTCACTGTTGTACGGAGCGATGATGTGAATCGTGCCGTAGTCGGTGTAGCCTCGCTGAAGTTTGCGCAGATCGTAGATGTCGTCATGGTCTGGCGGGTACATAGGAATACCTTCGTGAAATGGTTGCTCTACCTGCCAGTCTAACAAGAGAGGCCCTTGCATTGACGGACGCAGATTGACATCAGGGCTGAAATGGCCGTCTGTCAGTGCTTGGTAAGAGATAGGCTTGTGCCCGAAATCGAGAAAGGGGCCGACCCGCTTCTGGAGGACTGTGTCAGGAGTGCTGAGTGCAGATGCCGCTAACAGAGCGCGGATGAAAACGGTGACGAGAGAGACCAAGATCGATGGAAAGGCCTTCATACTGTTAAGTTAGTCGGATGGTCGAAACTTGGTGGAAGGTTGAAGCGGAATGAAGGTCCGTGAGGCTTTTCCTTGCCCATCGTCTGCTTTTTATCTGAGCAGAAATCTGGCCAGCTGACTCCGTACCACCCGTTACTTCCCCACTTGACTCGGACCCACCGAAATGAGCAAAGGCTTTCACTTTCAGCCGTTCTGCTATTGTCCCATGATACAGCAGCTCGGCGGTTTCATTTCTAACAAGAGACTTCATATGCGAAAGAGTCATCTCGCGGTCTAGTTGTGTGCGATCTCATCTGGTGGCGTTCGATGTGGGCGATGTCGGATCTGTAGCCGGTCGTACCAGAGCAAAGTCGACGTCCGGCTCTCCAATTTGGTGAGCTCTTCTCGACGGCCAGGTTGATATTGCCCGCAGTCAGAATCAATCTTTCTTTACAGCAGTTTGGTCGTTAGAGATTCGGGCTGCGCCGACTGCAAGGTGGGACTCTCCTTCTGTTCCTTTATTTCGATCTCAGCACTGAAGGAGACCTTGAAGACAACAAACATTTTAAATTTTCATTCAATCAAGAAACATGCTCGGGCGCTAGTGAGGCGGTTGGAGCGGAGCGACGGGGAAGTTGTCATTGGCAAAGTCGAGCAGATCGCTGACGATCCAGCCCCAAAGACCTTTTTCGAGAACGCCGTCCGTATTGAATAGCAGAGACATGGAAGACAGACCATCGAGGCTGCTCACTTTGAGGATTTTCTCTCGCCTCAGCCGCTGTCTGAGCTGTAGAGGAGTGGTAGACGGATCGACCAGAAGGGGCTCTGCATCCCTGGCTGTTTCCCCCGGCACAGTGTCATAGTAGCTAAACGAATGATCACGTCGACTTGCAGGGCCTCTTGTCATCTTGGCTCCAAAGACAATCGCAGCGAAAGCAGGTCCGTAGACTCTTTCGGTGGCTGAAAGGTGGCGGACGAACTTTGCCAATTCTGGATCGCCCGGGTGATGGCTCACAAGCTGTTCAGCGTTGCGAGCGTCGGGAGCGACGGGAGGGAGGGTGAGATACCTCGGACTTGCACTGTTGGAAACATCAGCGACATGGACTTGACCGAATGAGTTGTAGGCTTTGTGAAGCTCGCTCCTGTTGAGAGGCCTGCTGGGACCGGTGAGGAAGATGGGATGTCCTTCGAAGAAGTACGTATTTGGATGCAGGTACTCTCCTTCCACCTCACCCGGAGCGAACCGATTGGGAGCAGCTCGGAAGAATCCGTCGTGAAGATCGTCGAAGAAGATGCGGTCATTCGTCTGAGTCCATGCGTTTCCGGAGAAGCAAAGAAGGATCGGCGGCATCAGCCCTGCAGGACAGCAAGAACCAGATGCACATGACAACGAGCGTGAATGCTTGCGACTTTTTCATCCTTGAAGCTAGGTTGAAGGGACGGGTAAGGAAGAGGGATGTATGTGGCGATGGGGACAGGTCAGTCGACCGTGCAACGTCCCCCTTTTATCCTCGAGTTCCTTCCTCTAAGCACATGTGACCGAGCGCAGAACCTGTGCAAAGCGCTCAGCTCATGAGAGACTTCATGTGGCGGCACGGCACGGTGTAATACACGAACGTCAATTCCTTCCTAAGGCGGCGAGGCTCGTAGGCTCATTCCTAATTCCTCCTAGCTCAGCTTTGCTCGAGTGTGAATCGATGAAATTGCAGTTGGGCATGCGAGGTCTGAGAAATCGATGAGACTTCCAGTTCGCCGTAAGAGGACCAGAAGAAAACAAAAGGAGAGCAGTAAAGGGACCATTCAGGGGCAAAGAAATCGGCAGGCTGCGACCTGCCCATCGAAGTCGAAAAGATGAGGATGGTGAGAAAGGTGAAGCAAACACAGCACCAACGAGGCTTGACCAAATGAAGCTTGATAGCATGAAAGAGGTCAGTCGAAGCCCGCTTTCTCAGAGGCTTTCGGCCTCTCGTCCGAATCGCAGTCACGCTGAACTTTGCCACTTTACGCTCGTACGAGAGCGAAAGAAACTAGCAAGACGGAGAAGCAGCTCATTTGGAAGACTATCAGATTGCAACGCTTTGATCAAGCCATGTCTGACCTTAGCTGGATGACGCTGTTGCTACGATCAATGTACTCGTCGTAGGGGACGGACGACATTGTTGAGCGCCTCCTCGTAATGCTCCGCCACACCCTCTGGGCTTACGCGGATCCCCAATACATGGTTACCATCGACGCTCAGGAACTTGCCCATCCTGAAGTGATCCAGATGCTGCCTCAGCTCAATTCCCTGCATGCCGACCGACTGAACAAAAGGCGACGCCACAATGTCTGCCCAAGTCTTGCTTCCGCCCTCGCCTTGCATCGGAGTAAAGAGGCTATGAAATCTAGCCCAAGCGACGTTGAGCCCGTATTTACGTCTTATGGACTCTATCTCGCGAATCCGGTCGTTGAGACCAGAGATACGTGAGCCAGGAGTAATGTGGATTGCAGGGGTCCTGGGAAATTGGCCTGTCAAGACGGTGATGGAGTCAACACCAGGGTTGGAGCCGAATCGGTTGCGGTAAATGTGCAGGTGTCGATAACGTTGCAGGAGGGCGTTCAGCGATCTGAACGAACGCGGTTGAGTAAGGTCGATGATCGGTGCCCAGTTCTCTTCAGGTGGATCTGCGAACAAGAGAGTGTCAGAGTATTGTTCGTCCCCGGCAAGGTGAGAAGTGTGCGTTTCCGCGTTTGGCGCAGGCAGAAAGCGACCCTGAAGAATATCGTCGAACGAGATGGGTGTGGGGTCGTAAGGCGAGCGTCGTGGGGCATGAGCGGTCAGCACGCGGGCCGAGGGCGGAGGAGGCGTGCTTAGCTGCAGGAACTCGAGACCTCTTTTGTCGATGATCGAGAGATCAGCAACCGCAAGAGCGTTGCAGATGGCGGCGCAAAGCATGAAGAAGCTGAATGCCCTCAGCATGATAGATCGACTCATTCTGGACGAGGGTGATGGCTCCGAGCAGTAGAGCGGCTGCTTGACTCACCTTCTCGATTTTGCTGTCCTGTTTTGGTCTCTTTATGTATCCGCATCTGCTCAATCCGATCAGGCGATGACGTCGGCGTTTCGTCATCATCCAACGCATCACAAGACCCGGAACCGATTCCTGCGTCGGCATTCTCTCGCTGGCAGAAAGCGTTTGCGTCAGCAGTGACTCGCTATCGCTGCTTCATGTGGATAGTGCGGAGATACGTGTACAAGAAGAACCCGTCAGCTGATCCGGATTGCTCTAATTACCTTCCCAGCGTCGGGTTCAGGCTGCCAAGGACTTCATCGCGAATGATGTTTGTGGCGGCGCCAAACCATACAAGGAAAGAAGGAGCCATGCCGGATGGGCAAGCGAAGCAGGCTTTTCTGCGCGTACATTGCCGCCCTCGTGACGGCCACACCATCCGGGATTGCAGAAAACGCCTTTCACGCATTCCGCCGAGGACGAAGCTTCCCGGAATATCCGTGCTCCTTCGCAAGCCATTCGCCTGTCTTGCACAAGGACGCACCTGAGGCAAATCACGTCTTGGCGCGTATGTGAAGCATGATCAGAGCTACGAGATTGAGATTGCAATATCGGAATTAACGCATTTCGGCACTACGAGCATGAAGCATCTGAGAAGCACTACACCATGCTTCTCTTCAGCGTAGCTTCTCAAACGTCAAGATCAGTAGAGCACATGAGGGAGCCATTCCGGCAACTTGATCTTTCCCACAAGTTTCGCGAGCTTCTCTTCGAGACTCTTTTTAGCTGTCAGAGATTGAATGGAGACCCTGACCGGGGAACCTTGTTCTGAATGGACCTCTTGATGCAAGTTGACCTGAAAACTTTGTGGTCCTGACTTTGAGCGGCCGAGGTGATGTAAAGACGGAAGCGTCCTCGACCCTTGAAGGCTGCGATCATCTGTTGGCGGTTTGCTTGGGCTGAACCGAATCGTGGATACTCTTTGAGATTTGGAGATTGAATTTGCTCAGGAGGCGGCCAAGTCTCGAGTTCTAAAGGCTGTCTTCTTTATAGACGCTGAGACGAGCTGATTCCGCAATGGTCCCACACTAGTTTTGCAAGCGCTGTTGGGCAAATGTGCAAGATACACCCACCCTGCGAAGTGGTGGTTACGATTCGTGGGCAAGTGACTTGCGCCAGTTCACTTTCATTCTCTCACACTCACACACTCGGTGCCTCCCACCGTTTGGTCACCATCGACGTACGCCAAGATTCTTCTCTCCTAGTCTTCTCACCCTGTGCTTATATGGTCCAATCGCCTCGTCGTGCGAATCCTGTCTTCACATTACCGCTGGCCTCATTTGCTGTCCGACGGTAGGCCAAACTGCCTCAGAATCCTGGAGCAAAACGCACTGGCGTTATTCCCGCTGTCCGTCTTCTCTAACTGCGAGCCCCTAGTACGCCACCCCGTCCCATCGTAGACTCTCCACCCTCAACTTCATCTCAGTGGTGAAACGTGCGCCCTCTTTCGCTCTCATTCTCGTATCTCGTTCGCGGGGGAAACACAATCACACCACATCAGATCCGTCGGGAAAAAGGTGGGACTTAATGGATTTCATGTCACACGACGAGGCGTTCTCAAGATGTCGAATTCGATCAACACTAACAAAAACTCACGAGGTCAAAGGCATCAGAAATTGAATTGCATAGCTGTGAACATGGAAGATCGAGATCTGATGATCGGTGTTCGAACATCTTAACCGGGCAGATGGAGCTTCTTGAAAAATGAAAGGACCTCTTTCCCCTTTTCCTTTATGGAGGCTTTCATCGGTTTCTTCGAGTTCCTGATGACGATTTGCATCGGAGCATTGGGATGTGAACTGTCTGGTACCAGTTCGACCTTGTACCATTGGCTGCCTTGATCGCGAAATTTGGTGTTGAGATGGAAGCGTCCGTGCCTTCGAAGAGCATCGATCATCTGTTGGCGAACTCGGCGAACTGGGCCAGCGAGTTCATTGGCATCCTCATCTTGAGGAGCTGGTGGATACTCTATGACTGTCGATGCCTTGCGCTGCCCCCGAGGCATCGTTTCCAGAGGTTGGCCCCATCTGAGCGAGGCGAACGCGTCGCCGTAGTCGCGCTTATCCGCGCTGAATCCGCTCATTACTCGAGCGACTTCTGCTGCATCTTGCTCGCTAGGTGTTTCAAAACCATTGATCGTTGAGGGTACGCCTAACAGGTAGCCATCTTCATGACGAAGCCAAAAGGATCCGGAGCCTTGTTTTGCAGCCGCAAACATCTGACCCGGAGTAGAATCACTAGGTAGCATGACCGGTTTGCCTAAAACATGCGGAAGATGGTCGAAGGGTTCTTCTCGGAGCATCGTATCAAGTTGTCCATGTAAAGCCTTCTTGGCCCAGTGAAAACGACGATCCATCTTGTACAATGTCAAGATCGTGGGCAAGGTTCCTTCGAGGGGATGACTCTGGAAAAGACCTTCTCCTCTTAGTTGAAAGAACCTTACCTCGTGTTTGGCTCTGTCGACGATCCCTACACTGCCGTGGTCCTTCAGAGCTCGCGCGACGACAGCCGGATTCGTTTTGATGGAGAAAAGGGGCGCATTCCCATAGAAGGGAAGCTTGGGTTCTCTGTCAAGTCTGCGAAAAAACTTGGAAAACTTGATCGGCTTTTTACTCTCTTTTAAAGCCTGGATTTCGTTGAAGTCCAGGTACTCTTTGTAATGATCAATGTCAATGTCGTTCAGAAGCCGTCCATTCTGATCAAGCCGCGGCGGAGAGAGCCCAAGTCGCGACAGACGCATCGGTGGTGGTGGCGAATCCTCCGGCGAAGATTTCGGCGTAAACAGCGGCGATCGCATCGGCGTAAGCAGCGGCGATCGCATCGGCGTAAGCAGCGGCGATTGCATCGGTGAACGGAAGGGTGACTGCACCTGCGACGTGTCTGTGTTTTCCGCAAATGCACTGCTAGAGCTAGGTCCGGGATCGCCAGAGCCGGCAGGTGCACTGCTAGAGCTGGCACCAAGGCGCATAGCTGTACAGCTATGCGACAGGAGCAGCATGCCCGCGAAGAAGGCAGCCACGCCAAAGAAGGTAGGTAGAAGCAGTCTCATGCTTGGAGGCGGGGATGGGTGAAGTTGGTACTGGTGAAGTGTAGTTTCCATCGAGGGCTTCAGGCTTGAAAGAGCCCCTTATTTATAGACGTTGAGACGAGTCGGTCACGCCATAGTCCCACACAGGGAAATTTTTGCAAGCTTTGCCACACCTGTGCGAGGAGATCACGCCCACCCCGTCCCTTCATCTCACACGACCACCTTACCACCCGTTGCCTCGCTTTTGGTGGTCACCGTTGTCTGCATGAGGTCCCACACGCTGACGAGCTGCGCCCATGGGCTGTATCACCGCAGGCTGCCTGCCTCAAGGCCGTGGGAACAAAGAGGCACTCGTGTTTCTCATACCTTATCGGCCGCCTCCAGTGGGACGGTGAGGGCTATTTGGCGGCAACTCCTCTGCCCCCAATTTCATCTCAGACCGTGGGAACACTGAGCGGTACCTCTCTTTTCTTTCGCGCTTCATTTGCAGCAACGCTTTCCTCGACTTGGTCTCACACGGTGGGTCGTTGTCGATCAGCAATCGATCTCAATTCTGCAGAAAGGCGAAAGATGCACGATCTCGAAGGAGTCATCACGAACTGCATTCGTGCATCATAAGCTGCATTTCAAATCTAAAGTGCGAGGCATCTGATGACTAAAGAGGGTGCCAAAGAGCCTACTCTCTAATCTTGAAGCTACTCATATTTGACCAGAGCCGTCTTATTGTGCCCTCCTCGAGAGGCTCGATGGTGACGCTCTCACCAGAACGAGTGGAAGAGGCCTGCTCCAATTTGACCTTGTAGATGCCCTTGGATCCGCCAGAACGCCCAGTGTAGAGGTGGAATCTTCCATATGTGCGAAGGGCTTCGATCATCTGTTCGCGGGTCGCTCGATTCGAGTCCAAACTTGGTATGTCGCTAGATCTACGCTGCTCGGTCAGCGGTTGGTCTAGCCCAGCAACTTGAGCTAGCGGTCGACCCCATCGGAGCGAGGCGAATCCCTCCCCGTACTTGTCCTTGTCTTCTTTGTACCCTTCCGAGACTCGTTTCGCCTCGTCCGGTCTTGTGACTGCAAACATGAGATCCGTCCAGGGACGGATCAAGATGTACCTTCTCGATCGTCCTTGAACGATCCAAAAACCTTTGTGGTCTTGCCGTGACGCCGCCAGCATGTGCTCCAATGTTGCGGCATTGTCCGCCAAGATGGGTTGGCCGAGTGCATGCGGGAAATGATCGACAGACCGCGGTTGGGGAACGCGTTCAATCTGATTGTTCAAAGCCTTCTTGAGCATGTGAACCTTCGAAGGCAGATTGTACAGCGCAACTATGTCCGCTTCCTCGCCCGTACCATCAGGCCTCTGTGTGACAGAGCGCACGTCCTTGCCAATCCATACCAGCTTATGATAATTAGGTTCGACAATGCCTACATGGTCATAATCCCTCAGAGCTTGCTCGACGACATTGGGATGAGTGTGCACTGCGAATAGCGGCGAACCTTTATAGAAAGGGATCTCGGGGTCCCGTTGCGATGGATCGCTTTCCTCCAAAGCATTGATTCTGGCGAATCTGAGCCATTCGAAGTATCTGTTCAGGGAAGGTGCTGGATTCAGCTTTCCATTTTCGTCGACAACGGGCGCAGGTAGCGGCCGCCAACCCTCTGGAAGCTGTTCATGTTCCTGGATCGGCCAATGCGTGAGCGAGTAATTTGGAGGGAGCGTGCTGGCACGCGAATAGCCGCGTCTGGAAGCTGTACTTGAGCTCTCGCCTTCATCGTCCGAGCCGACAGCCGAGCCGCTCTGTAACAGGAGCAGCATAGCCCAGACCAAGAAGGCAGGGAGAGCGAGCCTCATTTTGGCTGTAGAGGTGTGCACAGGTGGTTGAGAGGATGTTTGGATCGCGATCGAATGCGGTAGGTGGTTTGGCATGAAGATCTTTATACATGGTAAGCGGACTTGGATACGAATCAGTCGTGCGTTGCACTTGCGTTCAGAGCTCATCGAAGGGACGCACACGCCCACCGCTTGACTCAGCGCACACTGCGATCGCGGGTGGGATGGTGGTTACGTCAGTCCACACGATGGGTCGGTTGTCAGACATCGAACGGTGCTCTTCCCCTCGGCGTCTTTCTCACACGATGAGCTGTTGTCAGGATTTGAGTGGTATACAGCCCACTGTAGCTAGCCAAGAAAGCTCCGAGCACCAGTCAGTGCAGTGGCCGTTCACCTCAACGTCTTCGAAGTCATTTCACTTGACCGTCGTTGCCAAGAAAAGTCGAGCGGACGTTGTCAAGATTGCGACGGGCCCCTGCATGATGGGGGGACTCCAGCCCTCATTTCGGTCGACCTCGGTCTATTTGAACCGCATTGAATGGTGGACACCAGTGGGTGATGACTGGATTTCGTGATCGAGGCCCTTCAATTCATCTTGTACCTACCGAGCGCCATTGTCTTGTGTAGTTGCTCCCGACCGAGCTGCTCAAGTGGACCCACTTGTCCCGCTTTCGTCTGACCGAGCCATACCGAGCTGTATTCTGTTTGCCCCTTTGTCACCTCAAACCGGTCGTAATTTCCACCCACCAAGTCGCCCCTAGCTGACAACGGACCCGTCCTGTTGCTCTCTCGCGTTCTCACCGCTGTTGATGTGTTGTTGCTCCCCACCGACTTTTCTAATAGGTTCGTCCCCACCTTTCCCGCGTGTGTCTCACCGCCTCAAGTGCAGTAAGCCCCTTTGTCAAGCGAATGTTGTGGAAGACGAAGCACAAATGGTATTCAGATGGGCAGTGAGTGACGTTGAGCTTTGTGTTGGAATGACCAGAGACGAGCGGGAAAGTTGCAGACGACCAGCAGCAATCCACGCATGCGGCAAGGTGAAGAGCGCGTTTCACTGTGATGCTGTCACAAGTGGAGATCACGCAGCTTGCCCAACAAGGACTTGGAGGACGGCTTGACCTGTATATCCATGACAGGATTCTGCCGGGGATCTGCGTTCCAGTTAGCGAGTTCGACCATGAATGATCTGGTGCTGGATCGACTTTCGTCGAGGAATCGGAACCGGCCATGCCTCTGGAGCGCGTCGATCATCTGTGTGCGCGTTGCAGCCGGCGTCAATGTTCCATACATCTGCTCCCGATCGGCTCTCAGCCTGCTACTCCTGCTTTCAGCGTCCAGAGGAATCTGACGACCATACAGAAGCGATGCCAACGGGTGGCCGTAGTTGATCGTGGCGCCCCTGTATTTGGTCATGCGTTCGGTGATATCTCGTTGTTCGGCGTCCGTAGCCTCTCTCACCCAGTCAATGTTACCTGCACCGATCAGAACCGTCTTCTGTCCCTCTCTGCGATGCCAGAACTCCTTGTTGCCATTCTCGTACGCGTAGCGCATGTGGCCGAGCGTGTCTACTCCCGGTGTGAGAACGGGTGAGTTGCCAAAATGCAACAGGTGATCGGTCTCGACAGCATCTGGTGCCGGTTCGTAGGGTACCAAATCGTACCTGATATAACGACGGAGGATGTGCACTTTGGGGTCGAGACTGTTGATTAGCAGCGCTTTCATTGTTCGCTTAGAATGCGCCCGTCTTCAGATGAGACTAGACGAGCCTCATTGTGGATGGGATCGACAACAATGACATATCTGGCGGCTCTAATCGCCTGATGTACGATTCGTTTGTCGGTGTCAAGATTGAAAATGGGCGTGTAGCCGTCATAAGGAAGGCCGTGAATGGAGCGGTAGCCCCATTTTAAGTATGGCTGGCCGATACGTCTGGGATCGATCTGCTTGATGTACGAGTCGAGCGTGCGAAGCTGTCCAGAGGTAGAGGCTTGACTCGAGCCGGCCGCAGAAGGACTCGAGCTCGAGGCGACGAGCTCATTGTCGGGATGGATAGTTCGAACGGCAGAGCATTCGAGGTTGAAGACGAGCGCGGCTACAAAGAGCGCTGTGAGGACGCGATGCAGCATGCAAAGCGAAAGCATCTTCGACAAGTGAAGGGAGGAGGGGACTGGGATCAAGTAAAGGTCAAAGGAGCAGTGCCCTTTATGACCTTGAAGCCTCAGGTCAGGCAGCCTGCAAGTTGCAATTAGGGTGAAGAGGCGGTCACGAGAGTGGGTGACCCACTTGAGCGCCATTGTTTCGATGACGCTCCCCACCGACCATCTCATGCTTTCTTCCCCACCACCGCCTCAAGTTTCGTAAGGCCCTTTGTCAAGCCCCTTTGTCAAGCTGACGGTCTGATAATTCAAGCATTTCATTGAAGATTCGCTGTGGACAGTGAGTGTTGTTGGACTTTGCGTTTGAACAATGGGAGCCGAGCGGAAGAGCTGCAGTGCACACACAATGTAAAGTGCGCCGTCGCTCAGCCACATCGTCAGAAGCGGAAGCTACGCAGCTTGTCCAAAGCCGACTTGGTATGGGAGACCGCCCAGTCGGAGAACGGCTCGATCTTTATGTCCATGACTGTGAGTGGTTGCACGGCGTCCCAGTTCTCGACCGTGACCTTGAAAGATTTTGAGCTCGAAGGGTCATCGTTGTAGAAGTGGAATCGGCCATACTTCTGAAGGGCATCGATCATCTCCGCGCGCGATACTACGTGGTTCTGAGTCTGACGCAATTCCACAAATCGCTCGTGCCGCATATTGTCTTGCCGCTGTCGCTCCAGCTCACCTCCCTCCAGCTCGATCGGTTTGCCGTGCAGCAGGGAAGCCATCGCGGCGCTACCGTAGTTGATTTTGGCGGCATTGTACTCCGTCATGACCCTAAGGATGTCGCGGCCCTCTATCGGTATTGCCTGCTTGACAAATCCATCCAAGTCATCTCGGAGTGGTGAGACCAGGACAGGCACATGACCTTCTTTAAAATGCCAGAACACTTGGGGATGCTTTTGGGCTGCGGATAGCATGTAGCTGAGCGAGTCGTGAACTCCTGATAAAATGACGGGATACGTGTGAAACCCGAGACTCTGATGCGGCAGCGCGTCAATCTCGACAGGATGAGGCATTTGGATGGGGAAGCTAGGATCCACCGGTACGTGTTTGAGATGGCTACGAAGCGTATGTACGTTCGGGTCGAGGTGGCTGAGCAGCAGTGCCCGGCTCGTGTCCTGGAATTCCTGCCTGTGGATCTGCCCCGCTCGAAAATCGACTTGCTCGGCTTGCTGGTTCACACTATCGACGAGCACTACCCGTCCATAATGTCCGAGCACGTTCTCGACGGCTTGAGTTCCGGATTGAATGTCGACGATGGGCACGCCGTGGTAGAAAGGAAGCTGATGGAAAGGAATGGGCGAGACGGCGGTAGGTCTGCCGATGTTCTCGGGAGTGAGAAGGGAGACGAACGAGTCGAGCGGAAGGTGTTGACCTGAGGTGTGAGAAGACGAGCCGAGCTCATAAGGATTCGGGGTCGGATACCCTTAAAGTTCGGGATGAACGCCTCTAATGTTTAAGTTGAGCGAGGCTATGAAGAGCTCCGGAATGACGCTATGCAGCGTGCGAAGCGAGACCATGTTCGATGAGGGCGGCGAAAGAGAACGGGTTGAGCATGTGAAGGTCATAAAGGAGCAGGCGTCGAAGAGGACGCAGTGCCATTTATAGAAATCTTGAGGCCTAGGGACCTGAAGCAAGGCAGAGCGCCAACTGCACCGAGAGCGAAGGAGTCGGTTGTGACAGACAATCGTGCGAAAAAGAGTCGCTTGCCACCTTCATATACACTTCTCGTACGCACATGTTTCTTGTTCTCTTCCATTGTCACTGCTCTTGTTGCAGTTGGGCTGACTCTTGTCTAGCGCGCCACTTCTTGTTCACTCCCTGTCTCTGCCTCCCTACCGTAGTTATTGCTCGTCCTTGCGCTCAGCCAGCCGAGCAGAGAGCCTTTTCGAGCTTGCAAGCCCCACCACAGGTCTCAGCCGCAAACGAATCTTTCAGTCATGCAGCGAGTGACGTCTAGCCGGAATTAAGTCGTGGACGCGCCTGCACCCCACCGACTTTCTCATGAGTTGTCTCCCCACCTTACCCTCATTTGTGTGCCCCTTTGTCGACTCGACTCGTCTGCGCTCGCTCGGCGCTCGATCGGCGAGGGCGCCGAGGGCTCGCAGTCTCTCTCTCTCTTTCGCCATTGTATTCGCGATCGCACCAGCTGAAAATTGTGCGAGTTGATATGGATGCAAAGGTGCCGCATCAATTCTAGGTCGCGACTGCATCAAATCCGATTCGCTCTTCATCTCTGCAAAATCGAGCAAGCCCACAAAGCCCGGGCCGAACCAGTGTACTAGTGATCAGCAAGCTGTGTGTGAGAAAGGTGAATCATCGAATGTGATTGAAACGGGCAGTGAGCGATCATGGACTTTGTAACGACACGGCTTGAAGTCGACTGGTGGGACAGGAGCTTGCTTGCGATTCGCAGGTGCAACGGAGCGGAAAAGTGCGTCGTGAAATGGAAGTTGTTTTCGCGAAGCTCGGTAGAAGAGAGCAGCGTTGGGTTGTGAGGCGCAGCTAGCGCAGCTTGAATACTAACTGCATGACGTCATTCGGTGCGCCTCGAAAGTTTTCAACGCTGACCTTGAGGAGTCTTCCCCCATCTCTGTCGTAGATTTTGAAACCGCGATTCTTTTGAAGAGCATCGATCAAGACTGATCGCGTTGTATCGTAACCAAAGGTCGTTTCGATCGGTCGCATCTTCAACCTTTCGTAGTGATCTTTTTCGTTCAGCGGGATCGTGTGGCCGTATCGGACGGAGGCCATTCCAGCGCCGTAATTATTGGAGGTGGCACCGTTGTCAGACGCCTAACGACCTTCTGGTTCTCGTCCACTTCCTCTACAAGCCAGCGTCGGCTGGGGTGGACTAGGACAGGGTTGTGACCTCCTCTGAAAAGCCAGAATCGTTTCCTATCGTTGGAGGCGGCGTACAGCATGTGACCGAGCGTGTCGTGTCTTGGTGTGAGAATGGGGATGCCATCTAAATGCGGCAGATAGTCGGTGTTGACAGGATCTGGCATTAGGATGGGATAGTCGCGTCGATCTGGATTCTCTTCGAGGTGGATCTGGAGGGTGTGCACGTCAGGGGGGAGACTGTTGAGTAGCAGTACTTTCGGATCCTGCCGATGGGACCAAGTAACGCGCCCAGCTCGGTAGTCGACTTTACGTATCCGCCCGCTGCCAGGATCGACGAGGAACACAGAATGGAAGTCCTTCAGCGCCAACTCGACAGCGCGGCTGCCGGAGTGCATATTGATGATGGGAGCTTTTCGTGGAACGGATACATGTGGTATGCGCTGATATCATGGTTGCTTTGTTGGCTGATTCTGTTCGCATCGATCTCTTTGATGACTGAGTCGAGCGTGACAGGCTCTGGGGGAGGAGAGATGAGTCTCTCGGGAACACGGGGCCTCCAGCCCGAAGAGGAGCTCGGCTCGTCATTTCCAGGAGCCGTGCATCCGAGAGTGAAGACAAGTACGGCTAGAAGAAGCGCTGAAAGGGCGCCATGCATGGAGCGAAGCAAGAGCATGTCAAGAGGAAAGACGCCCAGCGTGGTCTGGCGAATGAGGCGAATGGGCTGGAATAAAGAAGGGAGAATGAAGGAGCACGAAGGGGAGGAGCGGTGCCCCTTTTAAACCTTGCAAATTTTCGTGATGAAGGCTCAGGCAGGCAGCTCCACGACGAGGCAGGCTTGTTCGGTGGTACCGAGGTTGTCAAGCAAGAGGGGACGCTTGCCCTGCTTCATTTGGAGTATGCAGGAAGAGCCCGCAAAGACAGAGGTCGCTTCACTCCCGCAGCGATTTGTGGCAACCAGATACGTGGGTTTCGACTGCCCGATCGTCGAGCTTTTTGAAGAACGATCCTGATCGAACAAAGGTCGACATCGCATGGCCCAATAGTTGATGGTCGAGAGACTCGGTGCAGCGTTCTCGGTAGACTTTTGCTGCTCGTCCTTTGGAAGCAACCAAGCCATAGGCATGACGAGTAGATCGACGTTGTTGTTGCTGCAGAACGAGGCGAGCTCGCAATCCTCGAAAGGAGTTTGGAACTGAAACGGGTTGAGGTCCATGCAGATGGCGACGCACACGTTGCCGAACAGAGGCAGCTGGATGGTTTGGAAGCCGCTTCCTGGCGATGCCCATACCTCGTCTGTCTCGAAGAGAAAGTGCTTGCGGAAGACGTGGTTGAGCGAGCCATCGGGAGCGACCAGGGCAGCCGAGTTGAAGGCGCGGCCCTGCGTTGCTCCCTCGGTGTCTGTGACGTTCTGGGCGTCTTTCGGTCTGGCGTCGAAAGGTGGAGTGGCGAGGCCACTTGCTGGTGCATTCTCGCTGTTCTGAGTCTGCGAGCCTATCTCCGGAAAGCCAATGACGACATGACAATGAAGCTGGTGGGCGAGATGAGCAGCGAGTGTGAGACTGGGATGTTTCGAGGAGAGGCATGAAGCCGTGCATGCAGCGATGAAGCTGTCCACATCCTGCAGCAGCAAAGGTGGAGGAAGCTCAAATGCGCGAGCATCCTCGAGGAGAGGGTCGATGTCCGCTCTGCTCTTGAAGACGTAGCCGGTGAGTGCAAGTTCCGGAAGCACGAGAAGGTGGATGGGCATCGAGTCTTTCCGAGAAATGAGCTCGGAGACAAGCGTGAGAACGGTGTTGGTGTTGCGGGCCACATCGGCATGCCTCGAATCGAGCTGAACGCAAGCGATGCGTCTCTGAGCTGGTGGTGCTGTGGTGGTCATCGTGGCGAGCGATGCGATTCTCGTCCCCAGGCTCGTTCGTGCTTGACTGCGGCAAGACGTAGTGCACCAAGGCAAAGAGGGCCAGCTCAGGCGAGCTTGTGACGACGCCAGCCCTCTCTGTATCGTCACTCTTTGAATGTGACGGATGGTGACTTGGCGTTGCTCGGGACAGCCGAGTGGACCGTGTGAACGAATGTGATTGTGATTGCGTTGCTAAGGTGATCGTGTGAAAGCTTTTTGATGGATCTAGGGTCCAACCAGGAAGTCACACTTCATGTAGCCTAACATGGCCAAAAAAAATAAAATAAATTGCACGCCTCAAGCACGAGCCAGCCAGCCCGCCGAGTCGCATTCCTCAGCGCGCGCCCAGCCAGCGCTGCTCATAAAGGAAAATTCCGTTTTCCAAAAAATTAGAAATCCTCCGACGCGCTCTGTCTCTCTCTCGCACATTTCACACTTCACGCAGCGCAGCGACAAGTCTAAATTCTCGAAATCAGATAGCCAGCCAAGACGCTACGCCGCACCGACCAACACAGCCTCCTGCATTCACACCATCATCATCATCGCCAGCAAAGCCAACCGTCCCATCCACAACAGGAGCAAGAGCGCCAGATTCGGACCACAACCTACCATCAAAGGTCAGGATACGATCGATTCTCGCTTCAAGATCTACTTGAGACACACAGTTGCTTGCCGACATGGTCTCATCACAGGAACTCGAGACGGCGATCCGTCAAAAAGTTGACAACGTTTCTACTTTGGTAAGTTATCGTCCATCTGCGTTGCCATCCAGGAGCGATTTGAAGTGCTGACTCATAGCTTGCATTTTGCTTTTGCGCTTCAGGTCGTCTCGGACGTGTCCGGCGGCTGCGGGCAAGCGTACGACGTAGTCATCGTGAGCGATGCCTTTGACGGCTTGAACACGCTCAAGCGGCACCGGATGGTGAACGAGCTGCTCAAGGACGAGATTGCGCAGTTGCATGCGTTTTCGCAAAAGACGTACACGGTTGCGCAGTACGAATCCATGTCTTCTTCCGCTTCGGCACCTGGCAAGGCGACGAGTGCGGATCTGCATCCTACGCCGATCATCACCACCGGTGGTGCGGCAAGTGGGAGGCCGGCGCACAATCGCACGGCGAGCGGCGTGTCGATCCCGGAGCTCACGCTGACTACGGACGACGAGACGCTCTCGGCGCTCTCGGCTCGCAATGTTGCGTCGGGCGCATCGGGGGCGGGTGCAACGCAGTACCCGGGCACAGCGGTCCCACCCCCGCTGAGTCCGAGCATCTCCCGCCTGCACGAGAACAAGATCCGCTCGACAGAGTTCTGGACCGGACTCCGCTCCTTCCTCGAACTCCAGTTTTCGGGTCCCCATGCAGACGCAGGCACAGCCT
This sequence comes from Sporisorium sorghi, assembly GCA_023212695.1. Lineage (NCBI taxonomy): Eukaryota > Fungi > Basidiomycota > Ustilaginomycetes > Ustilaginales > Ustilaginaceae > Sporisorium > Sporisorium sorghi. The sequence goes on along the minus strand of JALCCG010000110.1, from coordinate 11,513 downwards.
CCCCCGGCCCAGCGGGCAGAGCCCAGGGCGACGCCGAGATCGAGCGCATCTTCGAAGACTTTTTCTTGAGCCAGAAGCACCACTTGACCGCCAGTGATATCGCCAAGGTCAGGGACGCCACCGGCATGTTTGGCATGTCGGGCGTATAGTGCGCGCTTGGAATCGATCGACGGCTAGCTGGCTGGCTTGGATTTGCAATGCAGACGTGCTTCTCTTCAGATTGCTCAGAGGAAGGCTGCGTGTGTCTGCTCGTTAGAGAGCTTGTGCACAGACGCATCTTTTGCCCGGAACGCACACAGAGCTTGACTCCTCAGGTCTCTGAATGGCGCGACTTCGTAGTGTGAGACGTTTCTCTTATTGGGTGGAATGTCACAGATACAAAACTCCTCCTTCTCCTTCTCAATTGCCCTCCACCCCTTCCTCCACTCGGTTGTTGCTCCTCAATCACCAAGCCACCCATACACCGCGCGCTTGTACTCGTGATGCATGATAGCCCACTTCATCGACCGGTGGTCCGCCTTCAAAAAAGCATGTTTGGCTGGATCCAACTTGAACGACGCCGCCGTAGCTGCTGCTGCTGCTGCTGCTGCTGCTGTAGCTGCTGCTGCTGTAGCTGTAGCCGCCGTTGTCGAAGCCTTCTTCTCGCTGCTGGTGTTTGTATCCGACTGAGGTTGCTTGGGAGCGTGTGGACGTTGGCGAGTGATCTTGGGTGCGGTTGCCACAAACAATGCCAGATCCGGGTCGGCGAGCGAGTCCAAGTGGACGGCCGAATTTGGGTCCGAGAGGCAGGCCGTGCATCCGATGATCTGGGTGAGCGGTGGTGGCTCTTTGACAGCAGCAGCAGCACCAGCGCTCGCACTGTGCTGAGACGAAGCGGTGGCATCGTTGCATCGTGGATTCAAAAAGTCAAAGCACGCCAAGCGGTGCTCCTTGACCACCAACGGATGCTTGGACGCCCTGCAGTGAGGACACAGGCCCGTCTTGCCCAGACTCGTGCTGCTGTTGCTCGTCAGCAACCTGTATCGATACAGGCCCCGAATCGCGGCGATCCACTGCAGCACCACTTTGGACACCACTAGCTGGCGCTTGGCCCGTGTGAGAGCGACGTATAGGTGGTTGAGCTCGTCCTGATGCCAGTAGCTCGCCACCTCGACGCGCTGCGTCCTGTCGCTGCCGAACACGGGTCGGAAGTCGTCCTCGACATGGACGCAGTCCCATTCGAGACCCTTGGCCTGATGCACTGTCGTCAGAATCACCGTGGCGTCCTCTTCCGTGTCTGCAAAGCGCGTCTCCAGCTGAGCCACCTGTTCGAGAAAGTCGTTGCTCGCCAACAGGCCGCCGAGCGCTACAGCCAGACTCAGCTTGCTCTCGCCCGAGCCTTCGGCCTCGACACGTTGCACGAGGTCTTTCCAGCTGACAAAGTCGCGCAGCAGCGAGTTGCGCGACATGGACCTCGAGTCGTTGTGGTAGAGGATGTGCGCGTCGCGAAGCAGCGTCACGATGGCGTCGGGCTGTAGAGCTTGACTCGTCTTGAGAAAGATGCGATGTGGTTGCGGCAGCGAGGCGGACAATGCCAAAGCAGTGAGACAGAGCATGCGATTGGATCGGAAGATGCGCGTATGACGGACCAGGTCGTCGCTGCGGCCGATTCTTCCGACTGACCCTACCTGCAGAGCCACGGCTCGTCGTCCCTCTTCCCTTTGATCCGCATCAGCCGTCATTGTCGTGGCGGCTGCTTCAGTAGGCTGCATCTCTGCCGGTGCGCCGTTTGGACCATTTTGAGGGTGCTGCTGCTGCTGCTGTTGCTGCTGTGTGGGCTGCGCCGGCTCTGTCGTCGTTGTAGGTGGCGGTTCAAGGAGGGAGCGGAACACGTTGGCTTCGGCATAGACGCGGTCAGCCATTCCCAGAGTGCCCGTTAGGACTGGCTTGGGCGCTGTCTTTTCCCAAGGTGCGGGCTTGCGGAGGCCGAGCATCTCGGTGGCAATCTTGGCGACGGCATCACCGAAACGGAAACTCTTGGTGAGCTGGAAATGAGCCGAAGAGGGATAGAGACGCTCGTTGAACGCCTTTGCAGTGCCGCCGCGAAAGCCGTAGATCTTCTGAAAGACGTCACCAACGATGAGGATGCCGCAATGCTTCTTGGCTCGCAGCAGGATCGAGACTTGAGCGGCGGACAAGTCCTGCGCCTCGTCGAGCAAGAGCACGTCAAACGCCTTGAAGAAGTTTTCCGAGTGATGCGGAGCCTGCAGCTGAAGCAGCTTGACGTAGGCATCGTGCGGACACTTGACCGACTTGCCGTTGCGGTCGGGTGAACCCTGTCGGATGGAGTCCCACAGCTCCTGAGCGCACCTTGCAACGGCACGAATCTTGAGGTCCGTGTCGGTGGCTACCTTGTTGGGGACGTGGCGATCTGGGATGATGGTGGTGTCGTCCGAGTAGAAGAAGCGCTGGAGGGTGGCGAGCACGTAGGTGGCGACGGCGGTGGGGGTGAGGCGGTGGTCGCGTCCGCCGCCCTGGGTAGCCATGGCTTGTGGGCGAACCAGCTGTCCTTCTGGGAGGCTCTCGCCGAGCAGGCGCACGACGTCGCGTGCTCGCAGATCGCCGATGTCCTGTCCGGCTGTACGCACGACCTGGCAGAGAGCGACCGAGTGCATGGTGCGGCACTGGACGTGGTGGGGAAAGCGACGGCGCGCCTCTTCTGCTGCGGCCTTGTTGAAGGCGATGTAGAGGAAGCGCTTGTGTGGACGGCGCTCGGCGTAGGCGAGAAGCGATCTTGTCTTGCCCGTGCCTGCGAATGCCTGTACTTTGATGAGTTCGCCAGGTCGAACGTCTCGACGCACGAATCGGTCCTGCTCGTGGGTGAGTTGGAAGGTGAGATGGGCGTCGGGTGCAGGAAGGATGCGGTCGGGCTGGAAAAAGGAGTTGATGGCTGTGCGGCAGTCGTAGTCCAAGATGCGAACCGATTGGAGCGGAGGCGTGTTTTGCGAGAAGGCGCGGGAGATGCGGACGACGGCGAGATAGAGACGGACGCTGCAGAGAACTTCGACCGCAAGGACGTGATCGAGGGCATCAAAGAGCTGGTCTGCGGTGGCGCGGCCTACGGCAAAGTCACGACACCATTTGCGGACGAGATCAAAGGCAGCGTGGTGGTGCCAAAGTCGGGTGAGGCAAGGAACGAGTTCGAGGAGGTCGAGAGGGGCGCTCTTGAGTTGCAGTCTGACGACGAGATGGGTGTATGCCTGAATAAAGTCTTGTTCGATCTGCTCCTGATTTGTGTGTGGTGGATTGGCGACCTCAGCTGGGTGATTGGCAGTGTCGCGTGCGGATTGATTGGCGTCGGTCGAGTTGTCGTGGTGCTCGTCGTGATTGCTGTCAGGATGGTTGTCGTTTGCATCGAAGAGGGAATCTTCCTCTTGAGCGATGATCTCGTCGTACAGTGTTTGGCGATGGAGGAAGGAGGCGAGCGTCTTTCTCCAGGGACAAAAGGAGTTGGCATGGATGAGGGGACGCAAGCGTTTGTCGGCTCGGACGAGGCTCTGGATGTCGCGAAAGGAGAGCAGATGGAGGATGATAAAGACGACCTCGCGAGGGAGCCATTCGAGGACGGTGCGACGAGAGGGACCGTTGAGGTCTGCATGCTGATAGGATTGGGCTCTGCGCCACGAGGTCTCGGAAAGCCGGGGTTGCATGCGAGCGGCAACAGAGTCGTCATTGGAAGAAGTGAGCTTTTTCTTGAGCGGCTTGCTGGCGTACGTTGGTGTAGAGGTGGAGAGCTTTGCTGAAGGTGCGGATGCGGGTGCGGGTGGTTTGATCTTGCTGGTAGAAGCCTCGGGTTGTGCAAAAGAGGAAGAGCAAGGTGGATGACGACGCTTGGCCGGAGTGATGGGGGAAGGTGACATGCTGGTGTTGGTTGCTTTGTCTGCTGTGGCTGGTTTTGTATGATGGACAATGTTGAGACGCTGTGCGTGCAAGAGCGGGTTGATGTGAGTGAGAGGCTGCATGGTGGCGAGAGCGGGAGCGAGATCTCACACCGCGAATGCGAGTTGCGTGATGGGCGCTCGGGCCTGCTCGCGCGAGCGAATGTGAAGCGGCTATGAAGCTGAGCATGCGCTTGGATCGACGAGCCTCGACGCTTTTTTCCGTAGGCGTGGGCGTGGATGCTCAGGATGATGGTGGTGGTGGTTGCGGCAATCAAGTAGCCAGTGGAGCTTGCCTGCTGTCAGGATGTCCTTCGAGCCGCGCGAACCGTGCGGATGAGATGGTGGTCCAGTGGGATGGAAAGCGGAGATGTATTCGTTGCCACCGTGGATGATGATGATAGTGATGGTCAGAGTGAGAGTGGTTAGCGGTGATGGCTGAGTTTTCTCGTTTTTCTCGTTTTTTTTTTTTTTTTTTTTTTTTTTTTTTTTTTTTTTTTTTTTTTTTTTGGGTCAAGCAGAAGCCGCGCAGTCGGTCAAAAGTGTTGGTTCCGTGGCGTAACTTACTCTTGACCGTAGCGCGCTGCACTTTTTCTCGAGACGAGAAGCGCGAATCTACTCAACGCGATCTCGTCACGCGAGCCCGGCGGAGCTTCCGTCAATCATCTGCATAAGACACTGCAGAGGAGGTGGGATTGAGCGCTTGTTTCTAATTTCGTGATTCAAGCCTCTTGTATTCGCTGCCTCTTTCTCTCTCTCTCTCTCTCTCTCTCTCTCACATATTTGGTCCACATGGCAGTTGCAAGACTCGAGCAAGCAAACACGCGGTCGGCCTTGTGTGACTCGTGTCTATCTGTTGTGACTAGTGCCGTGGTGCATTTCATCTTGGTCGTTGCAGCTCTAACTCAAAGAGATAAGATCTCGCTAGCTCGCTGCGGCTGCGAAAAGGCAAAAGGATGGTTGCGGCACGTGATGTTGAGCCCGCGTCGCGTGTGGCTTGGATGTGGAGTGTTTTTTTTTGTTTTTTTTTGTTTTTTTTTTTTTTTTCGAGTCCGGATTTCTTCTTGATTTTGTGTCATTTTTTTTGGCCAGAGGGTTGCCGAGCCAGGTTCGTAGCGTAGTCAGGCTATCGACCCAGCTCACGTGCGACACGCTCACGGGATGCGTCGACGCCCGAAGGTGAGAGCGTGTTTCGGATCTCAACCGACGCCCAAGCACAGCGTCACAGCAGCTACCAGTCGTGACGTAGACGGAATGTGCGGGCGCGCCGACCGACTCGAGAGCCAGGCTCGCGCTTGCTGTAATGCTGCTCGTGGTGTTTGTATTCTCGCTTGAAAAGAGCAAGCGCAGCCAGCTTGCAACCCGAATCGAATCATGAGCTGGAAAAAGCGTTTCTACTCACGGTAAAGGTCACACAATCACGCTCACTCAACACGCTTCACGATGCACGTTGGCGCTCATGCTCACGCTCACGCTCACGCTCAGCTTTGTTTCGGAAGAGCCTCCTTTGCGTGTCTTCGGGACCCTTGCGTGTGATGATCAACCAGAGTCAAAAGCAGTCAAGGCAAAGGCAGCCAAGTCAAAGGCCGACCAACTTGGAGTTTCGAATGCTAACTACTGTATTTCGCCTGTAGAATCGACTACCAACAAAGCATACTGTAAGCGCCTCTCTCAAAATACAAATCTCTCGGCCTTCTTTGCTTGGTGAGCGTGTCTCAGAAATGACTTTTGCTCGCTCGACTTTGACTCTTCTCCTCACCATCCACCACCTCACCTACCTTCTCCATCATCACCATCATCACCTCTTCTCGCCTTCTTCACCCTGATCACACCACACGCCAAACCCCGCCAGAGTGTTGTTGAAAGCACACGCGCTTCGTTTGAACGAGCCACAGCTACAACGTCTTCTGCGCCGATTCCTCAAGACTCGGATCATATCAACCTCATCTGCCGAGCTCACTGCTCTCATATCTGCTGCACAAAACTACAACAAGCTATCCCATAGCCTCACTCATCCAACGCGTTCGCCATCTACGCTCCTTGTCAACATTCATCGGAAGCACACTGGACTAGCACCGTCGACCCTGGATACAAGCAACCTACAACACCTTAGCCAAGAACGATCTCCTCTTCATTAAGCTCTCTAGCACGTGGTGAGTATCATATCGCAGCTGCTACGCCTCTTGCTCTTGCTCTTGTCTCTCCGTCTCGTGCTTGCTTGAAGCCGTCGGCCTTGTTTCGCTTCGTCGTGTTTGGCCATGCCTTTGGCCGTGTAGCCCGTAGCCCGGCTCGGTCGCCTTTCGCGCTCTTCCTACCCTTCCTTTCCTCGGAGCAGCTCTTTGCTTGCTACCGCCAGTGGGCAGAAGCAAGGCGGCCGAGTCGAACGAGTCGCATCACGCTCGTCCACAATGCGCGACAGCTGCGGTCGCGCTTCTTGGCCAGCTTGTTCTTGCTTCATTCAGAGCGTCTTCATGACCTTCAGATTCTCCTGCTCATCTTCCCGCCACCCAGAAGCTGCAACACCTTGTTCTCATTGTCGACACGATGACGACGGGTGGTGTTGCAGCGAGCAAGCTGGCTCCACGCTAGAGATCTAACAAATTCGCGTCCAAAATCCGTCAACGAGGCTGGGCGTTCGCAGTGAGAGCAGCGAGCAGCGAACGGGATTTTTTTTTTTTGATTTTTTTGATTTTTTTTTTGTGGCTGCAGATCGCGGTGTGGTCAGCTTCGATGCTCGCGGGCTCCATTGCGACACGCAGCCAGTCGATGGATTTTCGCGCTATTTTCCACCAGAAAAGCGCGTTGGAGAAAAAATCGCAGCTGCAGCTCCAGAGAGAATTATTCGAAATTATTTTTTCGGATTTTCTCTGATTTTCCCACCGCGAACGCCAAATCGCCAGTCACGTTGGTCGTGGCTTTTTGTCTCGTGCTCTGCCTGTCTGCTGCCTCTTTTTTCCCCCCTTCTTTTTCTGCCCCACTCGAGCGACTGGAAATGCTCAGACGAGCAAAGACGCTTTCCTTTCTCGATTCATCATCCTTCCTTCACTCCCTTCCTCATCGTATCCACTCGTCTCGTCTCGCTCGTATCTCTTCCCTTGCATTCGTCTCTGGCACCATCATCCTCTGCTTCCAGCTTCAGCATCATCTCCTTTACTCCCTGTTCATCGTTCCGCTTCGTTTTTTTGCTCGGTCGCGTCTACGTTTTCAGCATCTCGTCTCCCAACCTCTCACACGTCGCGTTCGATCTGCAAGCTTTCGACCTTCACTCTTCCATGTTCTCAAGCTGACTCGTATTGCCACCTCTGCATCACCTGCTTCGCCGCCATCGTCGCGTCCTCCGTGTCTGACACGATCGACAGCCTAGCCCAGACTCACCTTCTACCTAACCTTCTCATACTACAACCATGCCTCTCATGTCTCACAACACCGTAAGTCTATCTCTCTCCCTCTCTCGCGCGCGCAGCTCAGCCTCCTTCATCGTTGCCAACTCTTCTGACGCGATCATCACCTCGTCTTGGCTATCCTGCAGGCAAACCGTCGCATCCCATTGCGGACACGCAGCACCGCCTCTGCCACCGGCGCTCAGGCCAAAGAGAATGCCGGCGTCACGGGCGTCTCGTCTCGAACCGCTCGCCTTCAAGATGCTGCTGATGCTGGTCCTTCCAAGCCTGCTTCCACCGTCACCGCGGCCACCAAGGCATCTTCGGCTGCTTCGGCCGCCTCCGGCGTTCTCGGAACTCGGAAGAGGACCGCGCTCGGCGATCTCACAAACGCCAATCGAACGCGCTCCACCACGGCCGCCAACGACGACAAGGGCAAAGCTGCCTTGAAGGATGCCATCAAGCCTCGCGCCACCACCACCACCACGGCATCCACCTCGTCACGATCAGCCACTACCACCACCACCGGCGTTGGTGCTGCTCGTCGCGTCGTACGCACCCGACCCACCACCACCACCGGAGATGCCACCGCTGCTACAGCTGCCGACCGCCCCTTGCGTGCCTCTAGGCGCGTCGCTGGCACTACTGCTTCCACAACATCAGCCGTCCCCTCGGCCGCATCATCCAGATCAACATCCACCACCGTCCCTGCCGCCAGCACTGCTCTCGCCGGTGCTCGCAAGGGCTCCATGGATCGCAGTGTCTCGGGTAACTCGCAGACCGGTCTCCGTCGTCGTGATGCTTCCGCCGCTCCCGTCGCCGCTGCTGCTGCTGCTGCTGCTGCTGCTGCTCCGTCGTCGCGGTCATCCAAGGTCCAGCTCAACGAGGTCCACGACACCGACGACAAGATGGAGGCTCCCCAGGCCAAACGTCTCAAGACCGAGCAGGCCAGCAAGCCCGCCAAGGACGAAGGCTGGGAGGACCTCGACGCCGAAGACGCCGAAGACCCGCTCATGGTCGCCGAGTACGTCAACGACATCTTCGAGTACATGAAGGAGCTCGAGATCATCAACATGCCCAACGGCGACTACATGCTGACCCAGAAAGAGATCAACTGGGAAGTGCGCGCCATCCTCGTCGACTGGCTCGTCGACGTCCACGCCAAGTTCCGGCTGCTCCCCGAGACGCTCTACCTCGCCGTCAACATTATCGACCGCTTCCTCTCCCGACGCACCATCTCGCTCTCCAAGCTGCAACTCGTCGGCGTCACCGCCATGTTCATCGCGTCCAAGTACGAAGAGGTCATGTGTCCCTCGATCCAGAACTTCTACTTTCTCGCCGACGGCGGCTACACGGACGTCGAGATCCTGCGCGCCGAACGTTACGTCCTCAAAGTGCTCGACTTCAGCATGTCGTATCCTAATCCCATGAACTTCCTGCGTCGCATCAGCAAGGCCGACAACTACGACATCCAGACACGTACCGTCGCCAAGTACTTTATGGAGATCTCGCTGCTCGACTATCGTCTCATGGAGCACCCTCCTTCGCTCATCGCCGCCGCCTCGGTATGGTTGGCACGCGAGGTGCTCGAGCGTGGCGAGTGGACGCCCACGCTGGTGCACTACTCGAGCTACTCGGAGCCGGAGCTGCTGGGCACTGCCGAGATCATGCTCGACTTCTGCTTGCGACCCATCACCCACCAGTTCTTCCACAAGAAGTACGCGCACAAGAAGTTTATGCGCGCTTCCACCTATGTGATCGACTGGGCGCACAAGACGTTCCCCGAGGGCGTGGTGGGTGTCGACGAGCAGCAGGACCTCAACGTGCTCCGTATCGACCTATACGCGCGCAAGGGCATTGAGCGTCCTGAGTCGCCCATCTCTTCGTCGCGCGTCAACACGCCCAGCAGCCATAGCCAGGCGCACTTTGACGCCGAGCCCAGCCAGAACGTCGATGGTGACGACACTGTCTCGTATGCCCACGATGACGACGAGGAGGTTGAGGTTGAGGAGGAGGAGGAGGAGGCACACGAGATTGACGATGACGTCGAACACATGCTGGACACCGCCAAAACTGCGGGGGGCGCTCAGCATCGTCAGGGCACCCGACACGTGCTTCGCGACGTGACCAATGCATATGAAGCCACCGAGACCTTTTGAAACAAAGCCTAGAGTAGCAGTGACCGCGCACACTCTTATCGACTCGTTACTCGTTTTTTTTTTTTACCAGCTCCAGAGCGCCAAAGCTCTTTCTTGCATGTCTTTCATCTCGTTCTACATTCTACACGCTGCATTACAAAATCATCTTTTACAGATTGCGACGAGGCGAGTTGCCCTGGATGAGCCATGTTAGGAGATTGAGGTTGAGTCGTTTGTGTGATGCAGGCAGACCATGTTGGTTTCGTTCAGTGCGGGTTGAGTCACATGGTGAAAGACGGTGCACAGAGGGTACGGTTGGATCAGAGACGACGTTGAAGGGGATGAGCTGGATGCGGTGTTTTTCATTGCAGTGTCTGAGAGTGAGAACTACATCATGGAGACGCTCTGCAACAGCCTCGCCATCGTCGCCAGCAGCAGCACTGCTCTCCAACCCGCGCTGCCGCCCGGCCGCAACCTCCAAAAACACCTCGCCACTGTATTGCGCACTGCAGCCGCCGCCTTCACGCACGCCCATTAAAGAGCGTGTGCTTCAACTGACTGGCGAGCAAGCCGTGGTTCGCCTCGCTGGCGAGCTTGTGCGCGTCGTTGGCTGCACGCGACAGTGTCGATGTCTTGCTTCGCTTGGAGAGGTCGTCGACGAGTGTCGCTGCGCTTGCTGCGCTTGCTGTGCCACTTGCACTCGCTGGTTGGCGTGGCGGAGGTGCTGGCGCCCTGGATCTCGCTTTGCCTTTCTCTGGCTGGCCCGTTGCCGCTGGCGCCGGCGCACCTGCCGCCGCAGCGCGGGCGAAGGGCACACTGCTGACGCTCTGCCTGCCCACCACGGCGGCGTTGGTCAGCGCGAGCTTGTCAGCCAAATCCTTGACCTGCGCCGTGGTGTACGCGCGGTTGGCCACGAGCGGCGACTGGCTCAGAGTGGTTCGCCAGTACTTGTTCCACAAAAGATCCAGCAGCTTGCCGTCCAGACTGCTCTTGAAATGCTCCACCTCCAACGGGTAGTACTGGTTGGCGTGCACGCCAAATTCGTCGATCTTGCTCAGCGGGATGCTGCGGTATTCGCCCTCTCCGCTGCCAGAGGTAGGTGGAGTGTAGCCTTGCGGGAAAGTGCGGAAGGCGCCGATGTCCACTTTGCCCGACGAGATGGTGCGGTTGGGGTCGACGACGATCGCAACAAACGGATCTTGAAACTGCTGATTCGTGCGTTGCGTGTCGACGTCGATGCCGCTCAACCAGCATCCGTAGCCCGGGTGGGAGTGGTACCATCCAACAATGTTCTCCAGCCGCCCGACCTGCTTGGAATGATCCAGATACTGCACCATGTACTCGTACGCCTCGTTCTGCGCGTTGACGCGCGTCTCGGTGCCTTCGACGGGCAGCGCGAAGCTGTCCATCACATACAGGGTGCGATTCGCAACGTCGATTTTACCCTGCATGAGACCCATAATCTCGTAGATCCCGCCCGAGCGCGCGTGCATCACCATCTTGATCAGCGCAACCGCACTGATGCGCACCTTGGTGAAGAAGTGAGGATCGGTCTTCCAAGGCTGGGATCGCAGGATCGCGCGTTGGGCTTCGTTGTCGTACGCAAAGATCGAGTCGAGCGTCGAGGAGGAGAGCGGGATGATGGCGTTGTTGAGCTCAAAGTTGGCGCGCGCCATCGTGGCCGACGATGATGTTGAGCCGGAGGGATATGATGATGCCATGTTTGCGAGAAAGCAGGGTTTTGCCGAAAGGGTTGTACCGCCGAGATGCGACGAGCAAGCGATTTCTCGCTGTCGTGATTCTGCCCTGTGATGGTGTGTTGAATGTCGTGTTGCGGCTCGTTGTCGTAGATGGAAGCAATGAAGAAAGGTTGCCAAGCATCACATCGACTCAGCATTTCCTTGATTTCAGCTGGAAAGCTGGCTCGAGCGCCCGATCCTCCACTCGACTGAATCTAACAATTCGACATTATTATTATTTTTTTTTTTTTTTTTTTTTTTTTTTTTTTTTTTTTTTTTTCCTTTTTTTTGTTTTCCAAAAACAAAATCGGAAGGACCCCCGTTTTAACCCCCCTACCT